>CAJQZJ010000819.1:2564206-2576550 GCA_907164525.1 Lophiomys imhausi
AAGAAAGAAAGAAAGAAAGAAAGAAAGAAAGAAAGAAAGAAAGAAAGCAGCTCACTGCCCTGTCTCCTTAGGTGTTCATCGATCCAAAAGAACACTGGACTAGTGGAAAGACCAGACTCAGATATGGGGCTCCAGTTGCTTTGACCTCACAGTGTGTGAAGAGGATGCTGTCTCACAGGAGACAGCAAAAACTAGAACAAATGGGTCTATTTGATAACATCTACAGGAAGAGAAGACAGGCTGTGATCATCATCCCCAGCATGATGTATAAAAGAAAAGTGGAACCTTGGTTACTTTCCTGTGGCTGTGATAAAAATATCATAACAAAAAGTAACTCATGGAAGAGTTCATTGGTGCTTATAGCTCCATTGTAGTGGGAATGGCATGGCAACAGGCCATAGGAAGCTAGCCAGTCACATTTTATCCACATACAAGGTGCAGCGAAAATGAACAGGAAGGTGGGTGAGGCTACAAATCTTCTCACATTGGAAAAGTGAGAGGCTTGCTCCCCGTGGCATTCTTCCCTCACCAAAGCTAGATCTCCTGAACATTTTATGACCTTTCCAAACAGCACCACCAACTGGTCACTGAGCACACAAATACATGAACCAATGAAGATATTTCTAAATACCACAACAGCATTACTCAAATACTTACAGGGTACAAAATCCATTTGCACGTATGAACAGGATAGGAAGCTTCAGATATAGCCTTATCCCAAGTCAAACCTCCTTAAGTTATACTTACATAGTATTTGAAGCAACTTATTTTCTGCTAGCTAAGAAATTATTGTTCTGTAATTACATCAATTAACCAAGAAAATGCTCTATCATTCTGTAATCACATTAATTAATATGAACTAGCTTTAAGTTTTTGTGAAAGATTGTTTGGGAGGCTCAAACTGTTGAAGTAATGGCTACAATCCTACTAAAACACTGATGAAAAATATTAGATATCAGGGTCAGGGAAACAGCTCAGTGGTAAAGACACTTGCTCCCAAGCCTCATGACCTGGGTATGATCATGGACTCCACATGTTGGAGGGAGAGAACAAACTCCTGATATCTAATACTTTTCCTACCCCTAAACACAAAACAAACAAACATACATACATACAGTAATAAAATAATAATTAAAATGTATCAGATAATAAATATTAGACACTAGGGCCAGCAAGATGACTTGGCAGGTAAAGGCACCTGCTACCAAACTGATGACCTGAATTTAATATCAGGGACCCATTTATTTGAAGGAGAGAACTGACTCCTTCCCAAAGCTGTAGTCTGTTCTCTACATATGCACCATGACATGCATTTGCGCATGGATACAAACACGATAAATAAATAAATAATAAAGCAATAAAGTATTTTTTTGTTTTTTTGAGACAGGGTTTCTCTGTGTAGCATTGGCTGTTATGAACTTAACTTTGTAAAGCAGGCTGGTCTCGAACTCACAGAGTGATCCACCTGCCTCTGCCTCCTGAGTGCTGGGTTAAAGGCCTGCTCCACCATGCCTGGCCTTAATAAAATATTTTTAAAATACTAGACATCACTGAGAAAAGAGTCTGTGTGTAGTTATTATTCAAAGCTATTGATCTCTGATTTTTCTACTATGATGTCATCTACTCACTAAAAACAAGTCAGGACAGCAAACTTTGCATAAGGGGCTAGGGACAAACATTGTGGACAAAGTCTAATTGGAGTTCTTAGAGAATGAAGCATCTCACGGGAGCAACAGATAAGCTGCCTTATCATTCTAGTTCAGCAACATCACTCCTCAGACATCACCAGCATCACTCAGTGTCTTTCCAACAGCCAGTCCATCTGGGAAAGGAAGCCACACGAGCCCCCGGAGAAGGAAAAAGAAGTGAGGACCTAAAACAAGGCCAAAACCTTGAAATGAATATGACCTAACATGAATATTCCTGCCCTCTGGATAGTGTGTACTTTATACATTTAGAAACTTTCAGCAAAGAACCCTTGACAGCAAAGCCTGGACTCTTCTTGGAGACTGATCCACCAAGGGAACAATGTGGGAGGAAGCCCAGTGCAGAGGACACTGCAGGGTTGTGCCTGCACCTCTCTATTTCTGGTGGCTGTTTTCAGTTTAAGTCACTTGGGAATGCTCCCCATTTGGGTCCAGGAGCAAAGTATCTGGGGTTGGGAAGTGGAGAAAGGAATCTGCCAGGCGTATATCCACAATTGAGTTTGTATAGTCTCTCTCCGATGGTACTTAGGCTCAGAGTTCCATAAAGACAGCAAGGGAGACACAGGTTTTGGTCCTCGCCTTCATTTAGGTGGGTTTGGTTTGTCTCTTGGCTGAAGCACTGCGTGTTGAAAGACATCCTTCCTAGAATGACCATGTGTGATTTTTTTATCTCCACTATGTAAGTGGTGAAGAAGACTATTCTCCAACATGTCAAAAAAAAAAAAAACCCACAAAATCACCAGCTCAACACATTTTTATAGTGACTCTATGGCTTACACAGGTCACTTATCCTGCAGTGATCTACAGGCAAAGACCTTCTTGCCAGGTATTGAAAATCAGAACAGAGAAATGCAAACTATGTGTGAGTTTTGATGAGGTCCCTCTCCAATAGGAGATCTTAGCTATCCTTATAAAAGTCAGTTAAAAATGTTTAAGGAACATACTTGGAGTACAGCACTTCTAATGTGGCTGTCACACTACATTTAATACAGAAAAGATGTATTTTTAAATGATCCGGTTACTCCGAGGGCTTTGGCTTATAAAAGCCTTTTTTTATTGAGATTCTAAATTCCAGTCTGAATAACCTTTCAATTTGTTCCAGTAATTTTCCCCCCTCATACATTTGCATTAGCAATAGAGCTGGAGTCGTTTCAAAGCCCAGACCCTAAGCACTGAGGCTTTTGTACCAAGCCCCCCCCCTTCAGCATAGACTGTGGGTGCCAGAGTTGACATTTCTATGAAGCTGTTTGCACAAGAAAAACCACTTGCTTTTCAAAGATGAGATTAAAGAGAGCTTAGGAAAAGAAAGAGAGCATGTAGTGTTTTCATCCTTCCCGTGATTACCTGGGGGTTGAGGTAGGGGTTTGAACTAAGAATTAAGTCACTTCAGGATTCCAAGATTTGTTAAAAGCACTGAAAAGCAACATGGGTCTCTTAATGTGTCTGTCTATATCACATGCTCCCTGTTTTCTTATCTAATCATTAGTCACTTTCCTTGGTTCTCCACTGTGAGCTCTCTGACTCTGTTTTCCAACATGATATGATGGTGACATTCTTCACAAACAGAATGTCAATGTAGAGGCAGACGTGGAAACTCTATTGCTTTTCATGAAGCAACTTCTCCTGAAAGACTTAAATGGTAAAGTGAGATTTGGCAGAGGAAGAAGGACTATGAAGAGATTTTGGGTCATTGCAAGGAAAACTTGGTAGGTGGACTGTGGATATTTACCAAGCTTCTTTTTGTGTCTCACACCAAGTAAGATGCTTCGAGGAATGCCAAAAGGAACTTTGGAATATCAAAACTTAAACATATTTAACTTATAGATACAGCAGTAATTCTAAAGACAATACATCTCAATTCTGCAGCCTAGTTTTACACTTTGTTGGGATAAGAGTGAATCTATAAAATCATTATTTTGTTTTTAGTTTTTGAGATGGGTTCCATGATGTTTTCTATTTAGCCTTGAACCCCTGAGCCTGAACAATTTCCTTTCTCAGCCTTCCCAGTAGCTGGGACAACAGCCCTGAACCACCACCAGCACAGTTGAGACTAGAAATGTCTTCAGGGTATGTTCTAGTTGTAAACTTTAGAGTAAACATCATGTAGGTAAATAATGTACACTCCTCATTAATTTGTCCAAACTAAGATGTAGTGGGATTTTTTTTTTTTTAAGATGGAGTCTCACTAGCGTTCCAGGCTATTTTCAAACATATTTCCCCTCCTGCCTTTCCTTCTAGAGTACTAGAATTCCAGGTGTGTGCTACCATGGCCAGCAAAACCAAAAAGGTTTATAAAAGCCTTTTATAAGTGTTGCCTATTTGTAACATATTTACATCGTGTCAACACATCTTTGTGAACAGCAGGTATGTATACTGGGTACAGAGAGAATGGGAAGGGCTCTTGGCAGAACTCCTGAAAATCTCACTCATAGTTCTCAGACCTCCTGCACACAACATATCGCCTTTCATTTTCACAGAGATCACTAGTTCCAAAGCCATGACAACACAAGACAGTTCCTCATAATTTGTTTCTGGTCCGTTTTCAAACATCAAATGGCCTTCTTTTCATGGGTTACCCACAATTCAGTTGGGAGGAATTAAGACAATGTGTAGGCCCAGGGATGATTTTTAAAGTCTGGAAGGCAATGTTGCTATTTTATTTTATTTTATTTTATGTGTGTGATTTTAATTAATAGACAAATTGGTTTCTCTTAGGAGTCACAAGCACCCATTAAAAACTATGAAGAGAATCCAATTTGCTTCATCAATATGGCCCTGTTGCATCCTGCTGCCTAGCTTTGGATTAATCACCAATAGACCATCCTTTGGAACCCACGCTGCGACTTTGACGAGAGAGCTCAATGGCTAAGATCTAGAGCACAGAACCTAACATACCAGGGTGAGATCTTTGGCTCCTCAGTGACTCACATCACTGGGTCAGTAAGTTGCTTCATTTAGATGGGCTGGTGAGATGGCTCGCTACTCAATGCTCTTTCCATGTTAGCATGAGGCCCTCAGTCCAGATCTCTAGAACTCACATAAAAGCCAGGCATGGTGACAGACACCTGTAACCCTAGGGCTAAGGAGACAGAGACAGGTGGATTCCAGGATCTCAAGGGCTAGCAGATCTGGCAAAATCTCTGAGATCTAAACTTGAGGCCTTGTCTCAAAAAATAAAGGCAGATTGTTAGCTACTATGACAGTCTATCACAGATATTCTCTAAACTACCCAGTAATCAAGTTGCTAAGAGACAAGCAACATTTGCTTATCTAAATACAAGAGATGGATAGGGCATCTTCAAAAACCCCAAGAGATCTGCAGAATATGGCATTCAAAGATGTTATCTTAAATTAAGATTTTCTTTTTTTTTATATCGAGACATATCAGCGCCTGACAGCACCCCCTATTCTACTCCAAGTAGAAGATAAGCATCGAAGAATCTCCACTGTAAGATGGTTGAATTAGTGGCAAGCCTATCTCTTGGCATGAAAAAACCCCTTGCACCAACTGCACACAGACTGCTGTCCAAAAAGGACAAAACTTGGTAGCAGGGAAGTCGACAGCCTAACTCTGCCAAGACAGGGTAGGTAAGTCCTTCATAATCCCTGCTCTACAACAAATGTCTGTCATAGAAACAGGACCCAAAGGCTGAAGACTGATGCAGGAATGTATGCAGAGATAATGGGAACTGTCCAGGCAGTCATTGGTATGTCCTTTCTTAGTTTTGGAAGCTGCAGGCCCTGCACTTCCTGTATAAGCAGATATATTTATCCCTCTCAGGTCTCTGAGGTGGTTGAAGAATAGACAGCTAGAGTCTCATAGTTAAATTTTGAGTTGTTTAGGAATCAAGAGGGTGTTATAGATCTAAGAAGATACTCTTAAAAGTGTGTTGCAAGTTAGTATGAATGTTGAGTCAGATATAGACCTTTAAACTCATGGAGATGGTCAAATAGTAGAATGTTAAAGTCAGGGGCCAAATATGTATAAACTGGACATTGGGAAGGTATACTGGGCCATTTAACTCTCATAAATGTGGCATATTTATATCTGTTGTTTTGTATAATACTTACTGTTATAAGAGAAGGAACCATCTGTTGGACTGAAAGGGGAAACTTCTTGGGGGAAGAGGGTGGAAGGGTGGGATAGGAAGGGGGAATAGGGAGGGGTTTGTGACTGAGATGTAACTTGAAGAAAAAAATAAATAAAGTATTTAAAAAAAAATAAAGGCAGAATAGTGGAAGACACCCAGAGCTTAACTCTAGGCTCCACATGTGCACGCACAGGTGAGTTCAACCAGGTACATACATGTACATTCACATGTATATCACCCATGTACACTCATATACACACCTCACATTCACAAGACAACTCCCAGAAATCAGAGTGCATAGAGCACAACATATAGAACAAAGTCACCTAAATAAACACTTCACCCCTTTATGGTATTATCATTTTCCCACCAAATGGCTCTTTATTCAATGTCACATCCATTAAAGACCAGGAATCCTGAAGGACACTTGAGGCATTCTCTAGTGCAGTATTCTCAATAGGACTGTTTACCCTGACAAGATGTTATGCCCTTGTGGCTGACACACACAGCAGGAAGCCATGGAATTCCTGAAATGTGGAAAATGCAATCAAGGAATTGAACTTTTAATTTTTCTTGGCTTGAAGTAACTTGAACATGAGTTCAAATGGCCACAAGAGGCTCATAGTCACCATCCTTAGAAGAAGTCATCTGGGGAATAATGGGAAAATGGGCTCACGAATATAAAAGTAAACAAAGAAATGATCATGAGTGAGGAAAACTAAAAGTAAGCCAACTACTTAGCCTTCACCCAGCCAACATTTGAGATGGAACACATTAATGTGGAGTTGAAGCTGAGTAGGCAGTCAGGCTTTTCTGTGTTCAAATATGCCCTCTTCCAAACTCCATAGACCTAGAGGAATCTATTCCATGTCCTTGGAACCTTAGCTGCCCTTGACTGCGAACAGGTGATTCTGGGGCTTGGAAGGAAACCCATTGGTGCCAATTCCATGTGCATGCACACACACAAACACACGATTTAAATTTGTGGTCCATCTGGAGACTAACTTTGTTTCTTTTGCTTACTTGTTCAGTGAGGATATATACTGTTAAGTAAATAAGAATCCTTGCTACGTGGTGAGACTGATAGGAGTAGGAGAAAAAGCCAAATTCTTAGGACTTACAGCACACTCAGTGCTTTGCACTGTCCAAATACGTTATCTTTAATCTCATGGATGTTCAGGGCACGGTCAATGTTGCTATCATTTTCTGTGGGCTATGTCTATGTTTACATATGTTTAGTGGCTAAATAGCTCACCCAAAGGAGCGTTTCAGAGCAGGACCCACATCTACTCTGGCAAAGCTCCAAACCGGAAGGCCACTGCTAAGCCCTGTAACAACCAATGAAGTTTTATACTTTTACTAAAAAACAAGGCTGTGAATCCAACCAGGAAGGTTAGACATAAACACAGGACAACAAGATACAGGCTAAAATTCATCACAGCAAAAGGGAGAGAGGAAAAGCTATCTTCAAGCAACTTGTTCAAGTGGGCATAAAGGTTTCTTTCCACAGACAAGAAAGACTTTGGGTGGTAATGATGAAAATAATCCTGGGGTGACATAAACCTGTAGTCTCAGGTAACTTGGGGGGTGGGAGGTGAGGCTGAAAGATCACATGACTTCAGGAGATTGAGGCCAGCCTGGACAACATAATAAAAACTGATCACAAAATAAGAAAATTAAGGGGCTAGAGCTATCACTCGGTGGCTAAAAGCATGCACTGCTCTTGCAGAGGACCAACTTAAGTTCCCAGTGACTCATAACTGCCTGTAACTCTGGAGGACTTGGCACCTTCTTCTGGACTTCATGAGCTCCAGCGTTCACATGACAAAGTTACACATGAAAACACATATTTAAAAATAATAAAAAGTGAATCTTTAGAAAGCAATAAAATCAAAATGACAATAGTGGGCACCCTTCTACCCCAGGAAAGCAGGAGCTTGCACATCTTAACGGTGGTTGAGACTAAGGAGAAGTAGGGCCCCAAGTCTTCAAGCCCTTTCCTTCTCATTCCTCCAGGCTCCTGCCCAGTCTTCTCCTTTTCTCTGGTTCCATCTCACCTGTTATTTCTCCCACACATCCATTCTCAGATGAACCAGCTTGGGAGTCAAAGAAAGAATAGTGTTTAAACCAGCAGCAGAAAGCCGGGCAGTGGTGGCGCACGCCTTTAATCCCAGCACTTGGGAGGCAGAGGCAGGCGGATCTTTGCGAGTTCGAGGCCAGCCTGGTCTACAAAGTGAGTCCAGGACAGCCAGGGCTACACAGAGAAACCCTGTCTCGAAAAAACCAAAAAAAAAAAAAAAAAAAAAAAAAAAAACCAGCAGCAGATGCCACCAGCTACAACCTCCTTATGTTGCTGCGGTTTTTACTCTTGAGTTTTATTCTGCCTGGATGCCTTTGCCTTTTTTCATCCTAAGTGTTTTAGGCAGGTTTGAGTCTTCTGTGCTTCCAGTGAGGCCTACTGTCAGCACTCTGCAACAACTGAATAGCACAGTTTTTATACCCTCCTTGTCTAAATGCCATTACGGTTTCAACACTCTTCTACTCCATTTAAGACCCTTGCTGAGCTGCCTAAGTTTGCACGGTCACTAATAAATTGAACAAGTTTTTACCCACATTCACAAACAACCTTTTACTCTATACATGGCTGTGTTTGAGAGAAAACACACCCACCCCCACAGGGTAGGAGAAAATGATATCTGAAAGCTGATGCCCATGCATGAATTTATAAAATGCTTCTTGAGAGATGAAAAGTGCCAGGCAAATGTCATTATTTCTATGTTGTTCACATTTACCCCCAGTTACATCCCATCTCCCTCTGCAAATATCCTCATCATGTTTTATTCTGACTATACAAATTCTGCTTACTTGAACATTCTCTTCTCTTCAAAGATGGTCGCAGGCAGGAGGCATTCCATTTTAATCCTTCACTTGCCCTCCTGAATGTCAAGCATTTGTGTTCAGCATTTTCAAAATCAATAGGGACCAAAGACATAGCTCAATGAATATCAGATTGTTCAGAGAAGAATATTAAGCATGCTTTATGTTTTTCTAAGGCGGGTTTTAAAAACAGGACTGGCAACAAAAGCAAGTTGAAAGTTTATGAAAACAGACAACTCTAGCTGTATTGCATTTCCCTTTGTCTGGAAGCCAGTTCTTTTGAAAGAGTTCAAAGCAGAATGGAATTGTGGCTCCTCTTCTAAGCAAACAACACTGTCCCTGCATGTCAGTAAGTGTCCCGGCAGCCTCCCAGCGCCTGATGGCCTACCTCACTCCCTGCAATTTGCCATCCACATTCCTGAGACTCCTCCTTGGTTACAAATCTGCTGGGGATGGTATTTCATTCTATATCCACAGGCAGTTTCCTAGGAAGCAACCATGAGTAATCGATTGTAGCTAGGATCTGACAATGGCTTGGAAATATTGTTATTTGGATTGTGTGCAAGTTGATTGCTTTAAATGCAAGTAAGGGGAAGGAGCAAAAAGACAGTGACAGAGAGCTCCATAAAGGAACAAAAACTTGATTTTCTGTTTGTGCAAAATGTTGCTATGATAACATATTGAGTATAATTTTAAAAATAATGAATGGCGGGCCAGTAGGGCTGCTCACCATGCCCACTGGCATAAAGAGACTCTGGAAGAATAAGGAAAAAGGAAAAAAAAAAACCTGACTAACAAAAAACTGGAATAAACCATTCCATCTTAAGGATATTTAGAAAAGATGTGTACCACCACCCCCATCCTCCTGCCAACACACACAACACACACACACATTTCCCAGAAATGGCTTTGTTGTTCATTAATGGCTGATTTGAATACCGGGAAGGGAGCAAGGAAGACTGGCAGTCTCTTGCCTGCAGTGTTTCTGCTCTGACTCCCTCTCCCTGGAATGCATGAAGAATAAGTTAAGTGTGCACAGGGCTTCACTCTTTTCCAGACCACAGCACTGATGGGCACCTTGCAGCCAGGACAGAAGAGAAGGTCTTCCAAGGAGCCAGGAGCATGGGTTATAGGGCTGCATTCCTCAGTCTCCCAGAAGGGTCAGAAGGGTGCTTCTCACACTGGAATGGGTAAATTATAACTTACCATTCCCCAAGAACATGGTCGAAGAAGAATCTTTTTTGCTGGACTAGCCATGAGGAATACAGATACTTTGTTTTTGCATATGTGGTGTGTGTGTGTGTGTGTGTGTGGTGTGTGTGTGTGTGTGTGTGTGTGCACAAATATTCGTGGGCACTCATTTATGTACTGTTGCATATGTGTGTGACAGCCTAGGGTTCCTCCATCACTTTCTACCTTCTGGGGTGTACCTTTGAAGAGTATTGAAACAGTGTCTTCCACTAATCTGGGAGCTGGCTGTTTGAAATACCATAGCTAGTCAGACCGCCTTCTCAATTCCATGTCCACACTCCAGGACTACAGGCAGGCCATCACAGCCATCTGACTTTCCCATGGGTTCTGGAGATCAGAACTCTGGGTTCTCACTCCTGTACAGCCAGCAATCTCTCCGTAGCCCTGGAAAGCAGATTTCTTCTTGCTTTTGGAGTCTTGGTGAGAGTCACAGATGTTTTCAGTGCATTAAGCCCCCACATGAGGTACCTCATCATTTATTCAAATCATTTTCACTCCAAAGGCTGGCTTTACTAGGCAAAGCTCAGCCCAGTTGGGGTAGAAGAGAAAGAAATGCATTGTTCCTCAGGCTGCAGCCTCATACTGTGGAGCCCTAAATGCTGCAGAGACAAAGAAGGGAAAAGTTGGCCTCAAAGGGTCCCAGCAGTCCTTCCCTACTGAGTCCTTACTCCTTCCAGCCACTCAGCAGCCAGCCTACACTTAACTTTCATCCTTTCTCAGAGAGCTTTTCTAAGCAGGAAACAGAAGAGCCACACACACTTCAAAGCGAGACAGTCCTAAGTCTGAGGGGTGTTGGGGACACACTGGGGGAGTTAGGTGTAGGGAAGACTCCGTTTTTTTATCCCACATTCTGCCCAACTGTTGGTAACTTGAGAGCTAACCTAGCCTAGAAAAGGTTACCCACTGTGGTGGGTCTCAAGTTCTACTCCAGAGGAGAAGCACCTTGGGAGCCTGTTCACGTGTAGGCTGAAGGTGCAGACACCTATAACTGATGTCAGAGACACAAATAAAACAGCAAAGCTGATGGAATCTAAGTAGAGCTGCAGGAACCACAGCAGCCAGAGCCCTCAAAGTTTTTTTTTTTTTTTTTTTGAGACAGAGTTTCTCTGTGTAGCTCTGGCTGTCCTAGACCCAGTTTGTAGATCAGGCTGGCCTTGAACTCACAGAGATCTGCCTGCCTCTGTCTCCTGAGTGCTGAGGTTAAAGGTGTGCGCCACCACACCTGGCACTTGAGCATCTTTTAAAATGTCCGCTGGTGGGACTGGAGAGATGGCCCAGTTGTTAAAAAACAAAAACAAACAAACAAACAAAAAAAACTCCTATTGCTTCTGAAGAGAACCTGAGTATAATTCCTAAAAGCCACATGATGTGAATTGTCTGTAACTGCATTTCTAGGGGAACAGATGCCCTCTTCTGGCCTCCATAGGATTGCACACACATGGTGGATATACATATATGCAGGCAAACATTCATACACATAAAATAAAGCTAAATTAATCTTTTCTTAATGTTATCTAGAGAATTTAGACTTGGGACGTGGACAGGGTCTTTGATGACCTGGATCAAAAATTAAAGCCCTGAAATAAAAACAAAAGCAAAAAAAAAAAAAACTTGCTAAGTGATGTGGATACAAAAGCATGCACTGGCAAGAAGAAGGGTTCAGAGGGCAGAGGAACTGAGCCCAGTTTTCCCTTGGGACACTTCCAACCCCAGTGATGAACACTTTTCTAACAGTGAGATCCTGCACAAGTGACTACTAGTGTGGTCTACCCAGGAAGCAACAACCTTACTAAGGCATCTGCCAGGTTCAGAGAAATAAACGGCAAGAACCCCAGAATCAGGGGATGAAGGATGTCAGCATTGTTCCTATGCATCAGCTCCCCAAGGCCTTTGAAAACTTTCCTGATATTGGTACAGCATCAAGCAGCCTCCTCCCTGACCATGTAGAATGTCTCCCTGGCTAGATGGGGGTTGGCTTCCCAGCTAATTCTAAATGAAACATGAAGGCTGTGGAAGCCCTTTCAAGCTGGTGACTGAGGGAAGCACTATCCAAATTGCAGATAAACGAAGAATTGTTTGTGAAGTTATAGCTGTCGGCGCTAGAGTTGAAGCTAAGATTTTTATCTGTTTATAATGGTGGAGCTACAAGAAGCCAAGTGGGAACACATGTCATTAGTCGACCTTGGCTATGCTATCCACACTTCTCCCTGTGCCCCACCCCTCTCCCTGTATCACCCACCCCTTCTCCCTGTGCCCCACCCCTCTCCCTGTATCACCCACCCCTTCTCCCTGTGCTCCACCCCTCTCCCTGTATCACCCACCCCTTCTCCCTGTGCTCCACCCCTCTCCCTGTATCACCCACCCCTTCTCCCTGTATCACCCACCCCTTCTCCCTGTATCACCCACCCCTTCTCCCTGT
>CAJQZJ010000819.1:2583266-2669549 GCA_907164525.1 Lophiomys imhausi
GTGTGTGTGTGTGTGTGTGTGTGTGTGTGTGTGTGTGTGTGTGTGTGGGGCCAGGGTGGAGAATGGGTTTCGTAGTTCCAGCACCCATGGGGCATCTTAGAACCTATGTCCTAAAGTAAGGGATACTACTATATTTGAATTGGGGTATCTGAGGAATGCTGTCCGTAAAGAACTGACTGATTACCAGATCAAACAGCAGTCTGGGCAATGTGAATCTTCTTCTTAACCAACCATGAGCCCATAAAAGTGCCACCAGGAAGGGCAGCTTACATGAGAACACGTCTTCACCATGCCAAGGTGAAATAAAGGACTGAGAAGTTTCTCATGAACTTACTTGTGCTTGGGTCCCAGCGTCATCTTCTGGTAGGATTTAGCAAGCTTTATTGCAGTGTTAAGACGTTCATTCTTCTGCGAGATGATAACGGGGGATATCACAGTTGTTCTGTTTGTTTCTCTTCAATCCCGAACAAGCTAAATGAAAATGTGCTAGCACATGCCCCACCCCATCTCACTATTTTACTGGTCCATGAAATCCAGATATCCGATAGCTGAATCTCTAGTACCACATCAGCCTAAATTAAAGAAAGAGAGTCAGCCATTTCATGAGATGAAGCAAAAAGGAAATGACTTTTTTCTTCAGGCTCCTGCTGAGTAAATTCTCAGCCCCAGATGATATTATAGATAACAGGCTTCAGTTGGGCAGGTTTGCCGACGCTGAGGAATCTGTGGAGTGACAATATTCTTCCACCCAAAGTTGCTGAGACGTGCAAATCTGTCAGCAGAGAGGGAAGGAGTGCACCTCCAGAGCTGAAGCTCACACCAGCACGGGTGAGCTGAACTCCCAATAGGCAGGAACCCCGCTGGTTTGCTACTGGGGTGGCCCCCAGAGGTGAAGCCTGAAATTCTAAACAATGTTGACAGGACCCAGAACTCAGGTGAGAGCTCAGTTCTAGCCCTCTCTAGAGGAGTACCTAGATGGTAACCTTCTAATTATGACAAGGGAAGAAGGTGATGTCATGTGGATTGGCGGTGGACATGATGGCCCTGTATTTGGCCTAATCCTCTTCAGTTCCAAGTGCTCAGTTCCAATCCCTCCTCACCAGAAAGGGCTTATTTAAAAGGGATTATCAGAAGGGGAGATGGAAAAGCAAGTCTAACCACAGAATGGGTAGAAATGGACATTACTTTTGCTTTAGCTAGCTATCAGACACAAGTTTTTAAGGTGTGAGGCATTTACAGGAGCAAATTAAAATCAAAGGCTGATAAATGGAGAATGCCCATTGGTTTTTCACTCCTGGATTAGCTCTGGTGGCAGGAAAAACAAACCCACTCACAAATGTGAACATTTTAGTGTGCACACAGTAAGAGAATTCAAAATTCTACTCCATGGGAAAAAGCAGTTCATGCCCCAGCACAAAAGCCTCCCTGCCCCCGCAGCCTCGGGAGTCTGAGGATTCAGTGTTTGTGAGCAGGCTTCCTGGGATAAAGTCTGGGTGCTGTTTCCCCAAAGGCATATCTGTAAAGGCTTGGTCCCCTAGTGCCAACATTACAGGTGGGGAAATAGCTAGGAGGTAAGGCCTGGTGGGAGGTCATTGGGTGATTGGCAGATGCCTTTGGGAGACTGTGTGACTTGTGTCTTCCTTTCTGTCTTTCCCTCTTGGTCATGACGGGAGTAATTGGCTTCACTGTATCCTTCTTACCATTGGCTTCTCATCAGTTGCCCAAAGCAATGGATTTCCCTGAGGTTGGATGGTGACCTCCAAAGCTGTAAGCTGACCGAAACTTTTCTCTCTATAAAATAACAATCTCAGGTATTTCACTACAGTGACAGGAGGTAGACTAACACAGAAGGAAGGGAGAGAAAAGTACAACAGATAAAATGTATACTTTCTTGTTATTTGTAGGTCACATACCACCATAAAATATAGCAAGAAGCCACAGCGTGAGAGGCAAGTAACTCCTCCCTTGAATGACCCACACTGCACTATCCCTGAGATGTAACTGTCTCCAGAAGACTCCTCTTGACTAGGTTCATAATATTTTATTTTCCCATAATGGTGTGGATATAATTGAAATGCATCATATGAAATTCTCATAGAGCAAAAATATTATTGGTCCTTTTGCTCTAGAATTCAAAAGGATAATGATTGACAAAACCTACTCACCATTCTTTGCCAAATACATTTTTACTATCTCTGTGAAGCAGAAGTTTGGAGAAGTACAGGGTGTTCAGCCAGCTGTGAGGAAGCAGGGGTGTGTGTGTGTGTGTGTGATAGATAGCACACATTTGCCTCTTTCCCACTTTCCTTCTGTCCTTCCTTCCTTCTTGCCTTCCCTGATACTTGCAGTGAACAGACAGAAAGAAATGAGAATGTGAAAAAGGAAATCAATTAAAAAAAAAAAAAGAATGCTCAGAAGAGAGACCAAAAAAAAAAAAAATCAGGCTTCCCTGTGTATAGAAATGGCGTTTAAGCTGGCGTGGTGGTGCACACCTTTAATCCCAGCACTCAGGAGGCAGAGGCAGGTGGATCTCTGTGAGTTCAAGGCCAGTCTGGTCTAATAAGTGAGTCTATGACAGTCAGGACTACACATAGAAACCCTGTCTCAAAATACCAAATAAATAAATAGTCTTTAATGGGGCTCACATCATCCCAATTTTGGGAGACACAGGATATGATAATGAATACTTGACTAATTAATACATAATCAAGGAATGGCTCGTCCATGCTCTCAGGGATATAAAGCCATGACCACTAAGATTTCATCTGATAACTCTTCTCTTCTGTTTTTAAAGGCTTTTAAATAAAGTCTGATACAATGCTGTTAACCCAGTATATGCAATCATAAACTCAGAAGAGGGAAATTGGTGCTAATGATCAATTAAGATAGTGTCTGGGCTTAGTAACACAATCATGAATAGATTCGCAGGTCTTTCCCCCCTCCTGGATTGAAAAGAAAGTCTATGTGCAAGGACTGAAAACAAGAGTGCCTGTGGAGGGTACGCAGAAGATCACAACACTGTCAAATTATCCCTGCGATGGTGCCTACTGCCAGCAAGAATTCACAGGAAAAGCTGCTGCTAAAACACTACGTGAAATTTCAAAATAGTTGGTGCTGGGGAGGTGGCTCATTTGTAAAGTGTTTATGGGGCAAGCATGAAGACCTTGGTTTGGAACTCCAGTATTCATGGAAAGGGCCAAGTGCAGGACAGGCAGTCATAAGGATCTCCAGACTGGCTGGCCATCGAGTCTAGACAGTTCAGTGAGTTTGAAGTTCATTGAGAAGTCTGTCCATGAGTTGGCTCAGTACATAAAGGCATTTGCTGCCAAACATTATTAACTGAGTGTAAGCTCCAGGGCCATATGATGGAAAGAGAAAACTGACCCTAAAAGTTGTCCCCTGACCTCTTTCACATTCACACACACACACACACACACACACACACACACACGCATACACAGCATAAAGACATGTATTTTTTAAAAGTGGGAAATGACTGAGGATGACAGGAGACATTGATCTTTGGCCACCACTTGCACACATATGAACATATGTGCATCCACCACACACACAGGTGCACATAATTTCAAAGTCAAATGTATCCAGACATGGGTAGCTACATGGGATTAGGAAGACAAGTTTCTATGTTAAAATGCTTCCTAGAGTTTTTGTGAACACATGCCTTTTTGGCCAATGTTGTTTCTCTACACACAATGAATACTCAACTAGTATTTACTGCAACAGTCACAACCAAATGACTCCTGTTAGTTCAGATATTGCGGCCTAAATGTTCTCAGCAAATCCACCACTTAGGGCTAAGATAATCAATTTCCTGTCCTTCCTGATTTTTGTTTCTTTAACAAAACTTGAAGTTTTTTTCCTAAGCAAAAGAAAAGTTTCATATGAATGTCAGAATGTATTGAGGGATTCTTTTTGTCATCTAGATATGTCAAGATCACTTACCAGAGCTTCCACATTTTTCTCAACCCCCAATGACTCAAGGCCAAAAGAAATATCTAATAGAGTGTCTTTTATTAAGCTGTTGTGTCTCAACAATCGAGGAAGTATTTTTAAAATATTTTATAACATTCTGACTTAAAATTTTATGTATAGTATACATGTGTAGAAGAGGCAATGTGTTCAAGTGCATGCAAACACACACACATAGAGAGAGAGAGACCGTGTGTGTGTGTGTGTGTGTGTGTGTGTGTGTGTGTGTATACATGTGGAAGTCAGAGGACAACTTTCAGGAATCCCCGCTGTTCCACCCATGCTGTGTATGTTCTATGTATGTATCCCATGTTAGCTAACCAAGCAGCTTCCCGTGGGAAAATAGTTCCATGCCACCACATGCAGCTTTTTTAAAAGCTGGAAGTTCCAGGAATAGAATCCAGTCATCAGACTTCTACCCCTGAGCCATCTCCTCATCACTCTTATGTCATTCTCACATATACCCCGGCAGATGGGCACAAAGCCTTCAAAGCCAGATCAGATTGACTCTCACATCCTGCTCCACACTGCTTTGTATATTAAGCTCATTTGTAAAATCACACACAATGCCCCAAAGTCCCTCTAGACAAGGATACCACCTTGCTGAAAGAACTTGGTCCCCAAAGCGACCAGTCCATGCAGTGTCAAATAGAGTGCAGCCTGTGACTCTGCTCCCCTTGCAGCAGGCCCTGTGACTGCTGCAGTACCCCACAGTGCCTCCCCATCCAGTTTGGGAAGCAAAGTCATGAACTAGCCTGACATCACAGGGCTTGAAAACTGATGCAATGCAAATTGGGAAAACATTTAAAATTCAACTGAGTGATTGAAGATTTCCTCTATTCCCTACTGGCTTGTTGACTCAGTCTTGATATTACTTTAACATTTGACCATAAATCTTGATGTAGGCTGACAACTTCTAATCTTTCCTGCACAGCGTCAGCCATCTGCAGTTTAATGACAAGGGTGAGTCAGAATATTATTGAAGAATTTAGCTCAGAGATCAACAGACCTTCTCTGTAAATACTTCAGGCTTTGTGGGCCATGTGATCTCTGTCAGGACTGCTTAACTCAACCACTCAGTGAAAAGTCAGCCACAGGCAGCAGGAGGACAAATGAGGATCACTGTGTTCCATTAAAATGTTATTTAATAAGATCAGATACTAGGCCAGCTGTAGGTGGCACTCTGGCAAATTCTGGTCTAGCTAGCCATGGAGATTGCTCAGTTGCATGATTGGGATAAACACAGGTTAGTAAGAGAAACCATTCGGAACACCACAGCAGAAAGCATTTTTGTGCTAGCCAGGTATGGTGGCTAGTCTTCACTATCATCTTGGCTGGCTATGTAATCATAGGGGGCACACTTCTGAACAGGTCTATGATGGCTTTTCTTGGAAAGGTTTGGGTGTGAAGACCTACCCTGAATGTTGATATCATCCCATGGATTGAAGAACCACATTTTAATAAAAAGGGGGGGGGGGAGAGTCTACTGAACTCTTCTCTCTGATTCCTGACTGCAGATATCATGTGATCAACCACCTCATACTCCTGTCTTCATCTCTTCCCCACCATGATTGACTGCATTCTGAAACTGAGCCAAAAGATAAACATCTTCCCTAAGCAGATTCTTGCCAGGCATTTCTCAAAGCAAAAAAATGCACTAGGTAATCTAGCAAGCACTTGCTGATGGCTATTGAGTGCCAGTGTGGAGTCAGGTAGGAAGATGTAGGGTGGTTCTTGTTCTCATTGGAGGACTGGTGACTGACACTTCGAGGAGGTGCATGCAGAAGTCCTACATAACAGTATGAAAGCAGAGGACAGAGACTAGTGATTTTTACCTGATGAGGAAGGAAAGCAAAGTGACAGCAATGGAAAAAAAAATCCTCAAAATACAAAACGACTAGGAATGATCTTGAGGAACCAAACGCCTTTCTGCAGTTATCTACAGTAATAGCAAGCCGCCAAGCGTTGTGGTGCAGAGCTCAATTACATGATTTTCTGAGATAAGAAATTAGAAGGTAAGTATGCCTTGTTGATCAACAGCAGCAATGAGATTTGAAGCCAGGTGTTCTTTCCCCAGGTTCTGGTCCCTGGTTACTGAACTATTCAACTTCAAGAGAAAGGGCATCTGAAAGAAAAATACTCAGTTTAATGGATACATTCATTCCCTGGGTTGTTGCACTATGGCCCAGAGGCCAAAGCTGGCCCTCTGCTACTTTTGCAAATAAAGTTTTATTGGAACAGTGCTATGCCCTGCCTGTCTTTTTGCACATTGTGTACAGCTACTGTATTGCTATAATAGTGGAGACAGAGGCCGGTAAATTCTAAAACATTTACTATCTGGCATTCTGAAGAAAAACTGTATGGACTTTGATTCACTCATTCAATTCATGGGTTTTCCTTTTTTTTTCTTTTAAAATTTGCCACTTGTGGTTATGTTTGTCCTTATTTTCCAGAGCTTGCCTGTGATGTCCTGATATCACCAAGTCCATCCTTCTGCACTTGTTGCTGCTCACTGGCTCCCTGTGACACCCACCCCGACAAGCTTTCTTACTGTCTGGAGTGTAGCTGTTTTCTCCCCTTTTCTGCACTTCCCCACTGCCGAGACATATTCAATAGGCACTGATCGTTTAACCAAAGAGTCTTCAAGTCTTGCTGAATCTGAAGGAGAGCAGAGGTCTGCAGACTGCTGCACTCCATGTGGTAGGATGCCTGCTTCAAGCAGGCAGAAGGAAAGAAATTATGCATGGGTTTACAGCCCTCTTTATTCCTAGTTAGCAGGCTGAGTTCTACAGCCCACTGACACCCCCATCCCAGTCATACTGGACCCTAGCTGCCCTCACCAATTCTACGACCCATGAGTTTCTTTCTCCTTATTTGTGTAGACCAGTGGTTCTCGACCTTCCTCGTGTTGTGGCCCTTTAATACAGATCCTCGTGTTGTGGTGACTCCCTACCATAAAATTTTTGTTACTCCATCATGACTGTAATTTTCTACTGTTATGAATATTAATGTAATATCTGTGTTTTCTTAGGCAACCCCTGTGAAAGGGTCATTCGGTCCCTAAAGGGGTCACAATCCAGAGGCTGAGAACCACTGGTATGAACTTTTCTGACCAGGACAAACATTTAATAATGGTCCTCAATTTTTCATCTTCTTCTTGGCATCATAGGA
Organism: Lophiomys imhausi; assembly: GCA_907164525.1. Taxonomy (NCBI): domain Eukaryota; kingdom Metazoa; phylum Chordata; class Mammalia; order Rodentia; family Muridae; genus Lophiomys; species Lophiomys imhausi. Next base: position 2,590,428 of record CAJQZJ010000819.1, read on the forward strand.
AATGAGGAAGGCCAGAGCTCCTGTCTTTTGATCAGATACTATTAACCCCAAAGATGGGAGGAAAAAGACAACTGACCCAAATCATCATGGCCAAGTTAATTAAAGCAAACCATTATTGTAAAACAAGCATTTTAATTTCTGTGCATGGGCTGCCTCCTCCTAAGGTGGGGCTTGATAGGTAAACATTGGATGGGAAGAAAACAAGGTTGCTGTAGCTCAGGGGTAGGGGGCTTCTGAATGGGGGATTTGGTGGGCAAAATAGGTGGGTTCACTAGAGGAGAACAGAAGCCTAACAGGTTAGTCATAGTGACCTCATAAAACAAAGACATGACTGCGAGGTGGTTATAAAAACAGGTGGTCATAACAAGCTGTTTGAAACAAAGATAGATTTGTAAGATGGTTATAAACTTTTTGAAACAAAGACATGATTGTCATTCCTGAAACAGGCAGTACAGAACTATTTGTAGTTAAGGTTACAGGTGGGGCCTAGCTCAATCCTTGAGAAACAGACTGTTATTTACAAACAAGAATCTACCTACTTTGTCTTTACTATAAGATGACTTTTAAACCTAAAATGGAGGCAGGGTGGTTCTTCAATACCTATAACATCATCTATGTAGAAAAAAAATGGCTAATAATTTAATTAAACCACAAAATGCACCAAGGGAAAACAAAGCAGCAGAAGGCTATAGCATGAAGTCATTTCTAAGTGTTCTCTAACTAAACATTACTCTTGTTTTTAGTGTCCAGGCAGGGATGGATCGAGGATATAGCAGCCAGTGACATAGGATACTTCAGACTGTACCTAGTTCAGGTTGAGACAAAGACTCCTGGACTTAAGATTATGATGCTGTTTCTGCCAGACAGGGCATAGCTGTTATACCCATGAACCTGTAGTAGCTGTGGTTACCTGCATAAGATCTGGGTAAGGGTGTACCCATCAACATTCCTTCATGGACAGTGGAAATATTTTTGATGATTCCCTTTTTAAAATTTTTATGTGCGTTGGTGTTTTGCCTCCATGTATGTGTTAGGGTGTTGGATCCCATGGAACTGGAGTTACAGACAGTTGGGAGCTGCCCTGTGGGGTGCTGAGAATTGAACTAGGGTCCTCTAAAAGGGCATCCAATGCTTGCAACCTCTGAGCCATCTCTCCAACGACAGCGATGGAAATCTTATGAGGCTGTCTGTCCTCCCTCCCTGAAGAGCTACAGGCCCAGTGAATGGTTGCTGGAGTTGGGGGCATGTTCCTCTGCGTAATTCACTAGGAAGTTGCTCAAATAAATAGAGCCCCCACCCCCACACATATTAAGGGAAGTTAATTAAATGCAGATAGCTACATACATATACAAAAGACACAAAGTGGAACAGACTTGCTAGAAAGAAGAAGGAGTTCTGTGGGCTGGGACAGGAGATGGGAAGATAATGAGAGAAAATGAGATCAAAGTTGTGTGTGTGTGTTTGTGTCTTAAAAAATAATAAATAAAGATGCTATTTCTCATTAGCTGAATTATTGTCCTGCCTTCCAAATATATGCTGAAGTCCTAACCCCCAGGAACTGTAAGTGTGGCTTTAGCTGGAGCTAATCAAGTTAAGATCAGGACATGCTGGATCAGAGGAGCCTTCAGCCAATGACCACCAATGTCCTTAGAAAATGACAGAATTTTAGACGGAGAAGGAAAATGGCTATGTGGCCCCACTGCTAAGATGCATATGCAGCATCAAAAGGAGGCTGGGGCTGAGACTGGGTGGCGGGAGCCTAATGAGGAGGGTGGTAGGCAGCCTGCAGCCACAGAGGTGGAGTACAGTGAGGCTTAGAGTCCATCTCTAGAGCCCTGCTGACTTTACATTGACTTCTAACTTCCACAGCTGCATGTCTGCTGCCCTAGATTCCCAGCCTGTCGAAGACACTCTAACAAAGTAACAGAATCAGAGGCAGCAGCCACAAGCTAAGGTGAAGAGGAGAAAGCAAGCAGAAGGAGGGGGGGGGGGATTATTCCATCCCCTGGACCACACAGTGGTATATACAACACTCTGGCACTCACCTTTTTTGACTTGTGTTCTTTGGTAAATCAGTTGATGGACCTGCTTCCGGCCGGGGAACCTGTCTGCAGTCAATAGGACTTTTCTGGAGAGATACCTGGATTCCAGGGCTTCATTTTCAAAAACATTTTCATTTACTCTTTGAAAAGTTCATATATTCACATATTCTGATCATATCCGTCGATACCTCCCTCTCTAACTCCTCCTAGTACCATCCCACCCATCTCTGTCACAACTTCATGTCTTCCATTTATTTCTTAAATTGTCCTGAGCTCCAAGGATACTGGCCACTGGTTTAGGCTCCCTGACCCAGCAGGTCCTCATCTTAACTTGATCACATCAAGCTAAGACACTTTCAGGTCTTGGTGGTTACGACTTAGTGGTGTCTATATGCACTTGGGTGTGTAGGGGGGTCATCCATTAGGTCCTGAAGAACCTACTTGCAGCCATGTTTACAGTGGAGAATGATTCTCCCTTGTTCAGCCATCATTCGCTCTCAATACCACCTCCTCCAAGACCAGGGCCTCAGGCCCCTTCCCCATCCATGTTGGAATTCTGACTGTCTTGATATTGCAGTGTACTTAATACTTAGCCCATGCCTGTGCCCACTGCTTCACCCTGCTCCAGCCCGTGCTGAGGCTTCCCCCTTGTATCTACTCTGAATCTTTATTTCCTCACCTAGCCAGCTGGTCCATACAGAGAGGCTGCTTCCTAGGGCCTTTTGGCCAAGGGAACTAAAGGGTTGGAATTCTAGCAACAGAGGGCCATCTCCTACAAATTCTCTCCCAGCAACTTGAAGATGGACATACCAGGTGGCACAGAGAAGACTTATTAGTCTTAGAACTCTGTATTTCATATCAGACATGAATTACCCATTTTCTGTTTTTCTTCTTTTTCTTTCTTTTTTTTTTTTAACTCTTGTCAGAAAATGGCTGCAAGGGACAGGGTGTGAATGAAGGGGAAGAGGGCACAATCTATAATGCTTTGTTTATACAACCCTTTATCTAGTTGCCAATACAAGATAACCAGAATTCAATTTCTGCTTTTCATATTCTGGTGGCCTGTTTTGTCATACAATTTAATCAACTCAGAAACTAAAATTAATAGCTCAGCTCCAATGATGCCATGAGGGTTGACCTGGCTCTGGGAAACGCAGTGGGTCTCGGTGTGGTAAGCACACACTTTGCTCTAACTCCCTCTCCTGAAGAAGGGCACAGGCCCCAACCCTTATAATAATCCAGAAGATGCCATGGAAAAGATGGTTAGGTCTGCATTTTTATATTCACCGGAATTATTGATGAAAGAAGGTTATATTGAAAGAGCATTCTGAGAGCGTTTGGGATATTTAACTTTGACATGTAATTACTTATCTCCAATATTGATTTCATCACTGATGTTCTAATAATATAAGACATCAAACAATTTTGTCCACCAATAGCCTGTTTTCCATTTCCTTCTCATATTTATAATTATATTTACATTTATATTATTATTTACATTTATATTTATATTCAAGTTTTATATATATATATCTTCAAGGGGTATTTATAGTCAAGTAGTTTTTCTTTATTGTCATGATACTATCACAGTATAGTGGGTGTGTGTGTGGTATTTTATTTTTCTATAAAACAGATCTAGCAGGAAGTAGCATGGAGAAACAGAAACACAATATTTTGCCAGCAAGCCAGTGCGGATGCAAATTCCAAGCCACTGACTGCTGGGTAAGTCACTTTCTTTATCTGAGTCTAAGTTTAGAAACCCAAACTCAGAACCAGAGTCATTTCTCTTTCCCCAGTTAGAATCCAGGCCTGACATCTGACATATCCCTTAAGGACCCCTGTATTGAAGTCTTCATCCCCAGCTAGTGAAAACTTTAGGAGGCGGGGCCTAGGAATACAAAGTTAGGCCAGGAACAATGCTAGCTTGGTACCCACTCTACATTCCCTCCATCTCCCTGCTTTCCGACTGCCATGAGGTGAACAGCTCGCCTCTGCCATCCACTCCCATCACCACACACTGCTATCCCTTCCATCGCCATTGTTTCTACCTCACCATGGGCCCAGGGTAAATAAAAAGTGATCACAGGCCAAAACCTTTGAGACCATGAACCAAAACACTATAACAAACCTTGCCTTTTTAAAATTGTTTCTAGCAGACATCTTGCCAGTCTTTAATTAAAAAAAGGTAACTCACCAGCCAGTCCAAACGTTCACATTCCTCTGCAGATCACCATGGTTACCTCTTAGCAGTATTCTAAATGTCCATTCTCATAGTATGTGATGATACAGTATGAGCTCATGTCTTTCCCCTCACCTTAGATAGTCTTTTATACTGAACTAGAAAAAAAGTTTAAAACAGGAACTCCATATACCTATATGATTCTATATGATTTCAGAAATAGAAGCCTTTAGATAATCAAACAAACAAGGCTAGGCATGTCGCTAAGGAGTAGAATGCTTGCTGAGCATGTACAAGTCCTCCTGCCCCATTTCTAAAATTTAACAAAGTCACTGGAATACTTAACATTCCTCTAAACATCTAGATGTTCTAAGTACAATTTGGAAATGAACATTCCTCTTTCCAGATGATGGGACAAGAATGGCACATGGAAGCTACCTCTATTGGGATATTTATTTTTATTTCAGATTTTTGTAAAATTACATTTTCATTCTCTCTCCCCCCTGCCGTGTGTGTGTGTGTGTGTGTGTGTGTGTGTGTGTGTGTGTGTACAAATATATACCTAATACAACAAGTATATAGATCAGAAGAGTTGGTACTTTCCCTCCACTGTGTGGATGCTGGAGATAGAACGCAGGTCATTAGGCTTGGTGGTAAGGGCCTTTATCTGTGGATCCAACTTGCCAGTCAGAGAAAACTGAAACTACCAACATGGTAAGTGAGTTCCTTTAGAAAGAACCTAATTGGGACTCGGGGCAAGCTATGGTGCTCACACACATTTTTACACTCTGAAGGCTACATAGAAACTCAATCAAAACTCCATGCGTCAAAACAGCCTCAGAAACGTGCAAACACAAAAACACATCCAGAAAAATGAGAAACATCTGTGTAGCCAACAGCACAAAGCTTTATGATAAGGAGAGAATAGTGAGATGGTCAGTTATCAGCCAGCCCTTTCCTACAATTATGGGAGTGCAGATCTTTAGAAATATCTACATATTTAGTCCAGGGACATAGTCGGTGATCTTTCCCCCACTGAATTCTATATGAATTCAGTTACTTTAAAATTCCAACTCCTGGCAGCTATTCCCTATGAGTCATTCTTGCAAGGGTTCTCTGCATAAAGAGATAAGCTTTTGTTCATAAATGCAAGCTGAAATACTAAGGGTGTCTTTGCAGATTGCTATTGGCTTTTATAATTATAGGCTTTTACATTAAACTATGAGCAACAAATATTCACTTAGTTCTGTTATATAGGTTCATCATCAGAGAGACTATAGTAAGAGATTGAATCAGGATTTTATTTTTTAAATATTTATTTATTACTTCAGGTTACATCTCCATCACAGTGCCCTCTTTCCACACCCCCCAGTCCCGCCCTCCCACCCTCTTCCCCCTATCCCTTCCATCCCACTCCTCTGAAGTGGAGTGTCCCTACATAACATTCCCCCACCCCAGTTCAGCAGTCATATGAGGGCCAAGAGCCTCCTCATACACTGGGGGCTTACAAGGCAGCACCACTAGGAAAAAGTGTCTCATTAACAGGTAACAAAGCATATGTTCCCATTCCTTTTGGTGCATTGGTTAAAATATAGTTATCCTGTACTATATGGCTAAAATCCAATTATAGGTGAATAGATACTATGTGCATCCTTCTGAGTCTGGGTTAGCTCACTCAGGATGAGTTTCTCTATTTCCATCCAATTGGCTGCAAATTGCATGATTTCCTTGTTTTTGATAGCTGAGTAGTATTGCATTGTGTAGATGTACCACAGTTTTTTAATCCATTCTTCAGTTGAGGGACATCTGGGTTGTTTCAGTTTCTAGCTATTACAAATAAGGCTGCTATGAACATAGATGAGGAAATGTCCTTGTGGTTTGGTGAGTAATCATTTGGATGTATACCCAGAAGTTCTATGGCTGGGTCCTGAGGTAGAGCTATTCTAAGTTTTCTAAGACATCGCCAGACTGACCTCCATAGTGGTTGTACAAGCCTGCACTCCCACCAGCAAGGGAGGAGAGTTCCCCTTTTCCACAACCTTGCCAGCATGTGCTGTCATTTGAGCTTTTGATCTTAGCCATTCTGACAGGTGTGAGATGGAATCTCAGAGTTGTCTTAAGTTGCATTTCTCTGATGATTAAGGATGCTGAGCATTTCTTCAAGGGTCTCTCAGTCATTAGGGATTCCTCCTTTGTGAATTCTCTAAAGCTTCAATTTTTAAAATTAGTTTGCAAATATGGCATTGAACCAAAAGTGGGTTTTTGTTTGTTTTTCTGGTTTGCTTTAAAAAATATTTACACTGTGTCTGGCATTTTATTTAAAAACAGGAAATATTCTTTCCATTGAACTCTATTCATCAACATAATGGTGATCTGTTTTCTCATCCTACTGACCTTGAACTCACTGTGAAGCTCATCTTCAAAGAATGGCCTGTACCGCCTCCTGAATCCATTTCCCCACTCATCGAAACAAAGGCTGTGCTGAGTAAGGTGTTGACTGATGAGTAAGGGTTAGAGGAATAAGGTGTCATTCTAAGTAAGGGGTGTGGCATTCTCCACCTCTGAAGCCTCTTCTTTGCTGTCTGGATACCGAGAAGTTAGTTATTTCTCAGGCCACTGTCCACTAAAAATAGACATTTCCCTCAATGTTGAATATTTGTGGTATGTGTGTGTGCATGCCCATGCACGTTTGTGTATATGTGGGTGTAGGTGTGTGCGTATGTGTGCCTGGATATAGAGGCCAGAGGTCAACACTAGGTATTGTTCCTCAGGCCCCGTCTACCTTGGTTCTTGAGACAGGATGTCTCTCCTTAACAAATAAGCTTGGCAGGCTGGACACCCAAGGATTTCTTGTCTCTGCCTCCCCAGGACTGAGATTACGAGCAAGTACTACTGTGCCTAGCTTTTTCAGTCAGGTTCTAGGGCCTTAAGTTTGCATAGCAATTGGTCATTGAACTACCTCCCATCTCCTGAATATTTATGACTTAAATAACAAAATATCTTTTTTAATGTGTATTTATTACTTCAAGTTACATCTCCATCTCAGTCCCCTCCCTCCAGCCCTCCCAGTTCCACCTTTCCACCTTCTGCCACCTATCCTACTCCTCTGGTATGGGGTGCCCCTACATATCAGCACCCCCCCCCCCAGTTCAGTAGTCATATGAGGGCTAAGAGCTTCCTCTTGCACTGGGATTCTACATGGCAGCACCACTAGGGAAAAGTGTCCCACTAACAGGTAACAAAGTCTATGTTCCTGTTCCCTTTGATGCATTGGTTGCAGTATAGTTATCCTGTACTACATGGCTAAAATCAGGTTATAAGTGAATAGATGCCATGTGCATCTTTGTGGGTCTGGGTTAGCTCACTCAGGATGAGCTTTTCTAGTTCCATCCATTTGGTTGCAAATTGAATGATTTCCTTTTTTCTGATGGGTGAGTAGTATTCCACTGTGTAAATGTACCACAGTTTTTTAATCCATTCATCAGTTGAGGGACATCTGGGTTGTTTCCAGTTTCTAACTATTACAAATAAAGCTGCTATGAACAGAGTTGAGGAGATGCCCTTGTGGTTTGGTGAGGAGTCATTTGGATATGTACCAGGTGGTATGGCTGGGTCTTGAGGTAGAGCTATTCCAAGTTTTCTAAGATATCGCCAGACAAAATATCTTGAGATTCCAACACAGCTTCTGATGTATGCCAGCAGTGCACAATCTCCCCAACTAATCCCAAGACTAGTGACTCTATTTCACTCCTCTCTAGAGCATGGCAAACATCTGAAACCTCATAAAATAGCAATATATACTGAACAAAGAAATGGCTACTCCACAATAAACTTGATCAACCATCTACTTCTATCACGTTCTTTTCCAGAAATCTTTTGCAATCAGATCCTAGGGTCTATCAGAACTCCATGATTGAACTCAAATACTCCTTTTGACAATTAAATGTTCTCCTCTTGTAGGCAGGTGTCCATATTTGTGTGAGTGTGTGTGTGTGTGTGTGTGTGTGTGTGTGTGCGCGTGTGCATGTGAGAACATATGTGCATGCATGCAGATGTGCAGGTGTGTGGGGGGTGTGTGGGAGCATGTGCAAACATCTGTGCATTCTCTTTCTCTTCTTGAATTCAAACTGTTTCATCTTGTGTGTTCGTCCACATGGATAGTAGGCCTTAAAGATCACTCTCACCTAATCATATGATCACATCACCTCTAGACAGATACCTTCCTGAAAGGCACTAGGCAAATTGGAAAGATCTGTGTAAAGCAGACTGTCCTAGAGTTCTCAAGGTCTCAGTGACCAGCATCTACATCCCTAGAACTTTCTTCAAAGTCCTCAGATGCAGATCCTTGTATTCAGCAACAGCCTTCAAAAATAAAACCCATCCAGGGCTACTTCCAACCATTCCTTATGCATGTGAAAAAATTATCACTTGCTCCTGAAGTTTTCATCCCTAACTTTGTCTCTCATCATAACCTTGTTACTCAAGACTCTAAAAGTAACTCAGTGTTCCCTGTTAATACTAAAATGCCTTCCAGCTCCCCTTCCTTCTTCTATCCCTCTTTCTCTCATGGCTTTGTAAATTAAGCCATGTTCCTGGGGCTACTATATAATCCTAACATTCTCTTTGGTTCAGAGACTGGCTATTTTTCCCCACTGAAACAATGAATGGGCAGAGGTAACAATAATTTAGTAAAGGGACAGAAGAGTAAAACTAGCAAGTTTGGCCTCAAAGACAACTGTCCCAACCTTGTGACTGTTTAAAGCTATTGAACTGGCATCTGCTCACTCTGTTCTTGCCATGGCTAACTCATCCACTTTGAAGGTACACTGAAGTCCAAACTTTTCAGATGAGCAACACACCCTGTCCTTAATCATAAGAAGGTACTATATCAAGGACTGTGTAACTTGTCTTTGCTACTCTGTGAGTTTGTCTTTTTCTCATACTTTAACTACCCAGTTTCACACCCTAACAGTAGATAGGAGAGAAACAAGGATAGAGGGGTGAGAGGAATTAGAAAAGTCCCTGAATCTAATTTCTTTCCGTTTGTTTCTTCTTTGATCATGGCTACTAACAAATCACAACCAACCTCTCTACCTGACCAACAACCACCGACCCCACCTCTTGGGCCCCTAGCATTTAGAAGAAGCCCCAAATGTCACACAATTGTAGAAATCATCTGCAGCTGGCCAAACCACACCTCTGCTAGAGCACGAGGCAAATCATAGTCAACTACTGTGAAGCAGCCCCACATCCCTACTCCTGGTATTAAAACAAAAGCGCGTTCTTATAATACTTCTGTGTTTGAAAGCAAAACAAAACAAAAAACCCCAAAATTCCAGAATTCTTAAAAATGTCACTACAGGAGTAGGTAGAGAAAAAGGGACAGAAGGAAGAAAGGGGAAGAGAGAAGGGTAGAGGGAGTTGTAAAATAAATCAGGTAACTTTTGTTCCCCAGACAGCTACTTGTTGTATACAGCTGGGATACTGTCCTCTTAAGCATGGGTATATCAACTCCTTTCCATTTCTCAAATACTAAACACTGCTTGAGTTTAAAAGGAGAGGAAAAATATCCTAACTAATTACAAACTTCCAAGACAGGCTGAACTGTAACTGAAGCAATCCCATATCTAACTTTAAACTGATGCCAAATTAATTACAATCCCTCAATCATTTTGGGCATTCAAGTTGTTCCAAGGAAGGTGACACCCAAACTCCCGCGCAGGTCAGTCTATTTTCCTTGTCTACTCCTCCCGAAGCTTACTTTTAAATTTAAAACAGAACATAGTCTGCTGCTCCTCCTCTGCTCATGGCATCTGAAGTGTTTTTTTCATTCAAGAAGAGGGTTGGCCTTCTGCTCTCTGGGATCTTTGCCAGCCCACCGGAAGGTTGGTTCAGACAACCTAGGCCACCAGATACGGCAGAAGGGAAAACTGGCATCTCTGCACTACAAACAACCCAATACATCCTGCTTTCACACACACACCTGCCCTCCACCTCACAATACCATTGTAACTCCTAGAGGTCAGGGTCTGTCAGGGAGCTCTCAAGACTCAGGAACTGCCTTGAGTGTTTGGAAAGGTAGCAATGACCCCAGGGTATCCACATTCCAAGCATTATTCACCACAACCACAATCTTCCAACAGACAGAGTTTGCTGTTCTAATTCTAATATCTATGTCTCTGAAGATGTGCTTGTGAAAGGGGAAGGGTACTAATGTTACTCAAGAACCTGCTATAAGCCGAGCACCCTGCCTAGTATTCCTTGTGTGTTAGTGCCCAGTGTCCCCAATCATCTGCAAGGCGGATACTACTAAAGATGAGCAAATGTCAGCTCAGATCAGGAAGGTAAAGGAAGGGCAGCTGGTAGTTGCACCAGAACTGAAACATGGCACTTCCAGGAAAATGTTCCAGAGGAACAACTCCTGCAGATTATCACTGGGTCCCATAGAAGAGGCAAAATGACCCAAAGTCTAGTCTATGACTATGGGAACATGAAGCTGAGGTGTGGCAGAGAACACCACCGTTAAGAAGGAAGCTGTTAAGGCTTGGGAAACATAAAAGAAAACAAATCTTCATTGCTATGCTGGCACAGGACTCGAGGCTTTATCTTGTTACTCATCATCAGCTCTGAATTGTCTGTGAGCACCAAGATGGTTTATTCACAGCTAACCTCAAACAGAAAATATGCAGAACTATGAAATCTACAGGGGGCACACTAGGGCTGACATGGGAGTAGTGTCCCCAAGAATGTGCAACTCAATAACCTTGACCCTCCAAAGTGGTTGGCCCCTTCATGGTAGCCCAGATAGAAAGAGGTTTGAGGGGAAAAGGGTTGTAGTTGTCTGCTTGCCTTCCTCCTTGCTGGTAAGCATCCGCCATATCTACCTCCACTGCTATCATCCCTTATGGAATTGGAACCCAGTTTCTTTGACCTTCTAACATGGACTGAAGACCAGCAGCTCTCCAGGAATCCTCCAGGGCTTCAGCACAGACTTGAGACTCGTGGAGCCTCCAGCCTCACTGATTGGACAGCTTTCAGGTTCTCAGCCTATCTGGTGTGCAGACAGTGACTGGACTGCTGAACTACTCAGCCTGTATCACACAAGCCAATCTAACAATCCCTTTGCAGTATGTATTCATTGTGCCAATTCTATTCCTCTAGAGAACCCTGACTAAGATAACATCCCTCTCATCTTTCCAGAACTTTCCTCACCAGCTGCAGATTCTGACAGTCCTTCCCTTGGAATCCACACTTAACTTAATTTCTTTATTAGCTCTCCTTCCATCTCATTGTAGACCCAATTCAAAGTAAGTCCAACTTTCCATTTCCAAACAGCTAAGTATGACTGTAGTAAAATACAGCTCTATTAGCCAATTCCTCTTTAAATGTATAATAAAATATTTCAAATGACTCTTCCTGCTGCTGGGTACCCTTCAACTCCTTTCCAATCAATTCTCTGCAAAGCTCTCCTGGAAAAACAACTATACTCATTCCTTTCTTCAGATATCCATCTCCTCTTCTTACTGATAACCTAAGGAATCCATTCTTGATTTTAATGGAATGATTTAAAAGAATGGATTCATGAGGCCAGAACTTGTGGGACCTCTTTGAAGGAAGGACACTCCTTAGCATTCAGCCAAACAGAAAAGATACAGAGGACCCAATCCCTGTTCTGAATTATTGCTGGATGGAAGAGACTGGATAGAGACTTTGTTTGTTTGTTTGTTTTTGTTTTTCATAGTACATAATTGCTAAGGAGGGAAAAATTAGTTTTAACAGTCTTCAGTGGTGACAGCTGACAGATGTCATGCATGTGTAGTTAGTATTTATTAATCGAAATGAAGAAACCAACAAAACCTTTAGATTCCTAATGTGTTCTCTGCTGCTCCCCTAGCTCTTCCTTACCCATCACAGGAGACATGTGTAGACTTTTGAGTTCTTTCTTTGCCTCTCAGGTATCCAAGGGGTGACTGGAGTCCAAGGTGGGAGGAAGGAACAGTGTCCCATCTCCCCACAGGTCCTCTGTTCAGACTGGTCCAGGGAGACAGTCAGACAGGAGCAAGAATCTCTTAACCAGACAGTTGGCCAAATCCTGATTTACCACAGAAGCTGGGATTCTGAATGTTTATCATCAATGGTAAGGCTTAGTATTTTAGCAAACATTGGCATTGTCTTCAAAGTCATTCCAAAAAGGAATCATCATTTAAATATGACCTTTAAAAAGTTTCATTTTTGATAAAATGTGAAAAGCTCATGGTAGGGAATGATACTCATTAAATCATTGGAATTTTTAAGATGTATACATCTTGAGAATTTGAAGAGAAAAAAACATTTAAAAGTATTGTAAGAATGATCTAATTTCTCAAAGTCCATTCTAGCCTCTGACTAGGATCACAAGTTCTCTAAAAAAAAATAATAATAATAAATGATCAGGTCAAGTTTGGGAAAATGTCATACTCTTTTCTTGGAATTTGAAAGTACATTGGAGGTGCTGAGAGGTTCTTCAATACATAAACATGCCTTAACTCACTAGGCTACACACAGCATTCCCAGACATACTCAATAACTTCTTCTACCTACCTCCACCTGTAAGATATTGGAGTGTTCAGCTCTTCCACAAGTATGGATGTGGCCTAACTTTCTCAATTTTTAACGTTTATAAAATAGATTCTAAAGCACACATATTTATCATTAATCTTGCAGCTTTTAGGACAGACCTCTGGAGGTCTGTGCCATTGCAAAGGTAAGGAAACTCCTAACTGATTCGAGTACTTGAACTGTGTCCAAGTATAGCTTCCCAATCTTGCTTAACACAGTCCCCCACTGATGTTTTATACTGATCTCTACACATATCTGTAAGAAACTTTGTATATTAAAGGAATGGAAAAGGGAAGGCCTACCCTATCAGACTGTAAAAATGAGAACTGAGCTGAGTACCAGCATTCCAGTCTATGTGCTTCTTGACTGTGGATGCACAAGGAGCAGCTACCTCAAGCTCCTGCTGCCATAACTCCTCAGTCCTCATGGACTATGCTCTAGAACTGTGAGCCACAATAAACCCTTCCCCCCTTAGGTTGCTTTCTGTCGGATATTTTGTTACAGCAACACAAGTAACTATTCTATCCTACTCCATGGAAGCTGGGATGCAAAGTTACATTGGAGTATCATCCACAAACTAGCTTGTCAGCCTTTATACTATGGATTTCCAAAATATAGAGGTCATCCTCACAGCCATCATCACAGCTATCGTCTACCAGGTATTTATTTTCTGTCAGCTACTGTGCCCCAAATATCTGTGCATTCTGTGCTCATTCCTTCAATGAAGAGACAGAGCTCATATAACCAACTCTATTCTGTAGACAGTAAAGCCTAGTTCATTGTGCCCAAGGGTCTCCCCAGCATGAAAATCCCTTAGATGATAGGCTGATGGTGCCAAGCAAGTCGCCCCAAAGACACAACTTCAGTCCTGACCAGACCATAAATTTTACGCTGAGTTGAACAGCTACTGTGCTCAGGACTGGATAACACGGACTAGTCTCAATCAGCCTATGTGGTCTTTAGTTTTTACTCTGGAAACAACCCTTAAGATGAAGCCAGACCTCCTGCCAGTGCACTTCAGGGAAGAGTTATGTGGGGGTACTGAGGAGGTCTGAAGTCTACCCAGGACCTCTAAAAGTGAGGGCCAGGTTGGGGTTAGAACTTGTATGTAGGGTGAGAACACACACGGGGTGGGGGTGGGGGGCCTGAGCCATGGGTTGTTTTCTCAGCTGGCCCTTGCCCCAGGGCACACAGCATCTCTACTTCTCTTCAAACTCCCCTCCCAGGAACTGCAGAGCAGCCAGACTGATTAAGACACTCCAACCAATAAAAGCGGCATCGACTGGCTCCCATGGCTCCTCCCAGGTGCTAATTACCTGCACTGGCTCTGCCCAGCTCAATAGAAACATAGAAAAGCAGCCATGTGCTCAACATCCTGTACCAAATGAGGTCTCCTGCTACTCAGACACTCTGCCCCACAGTGAAAGGACTCCACAGGGGATCCCCATCACACAGGACAATGAGAGAACTTTCAGTTTACTTGGAAAACCTCTCTGGGCGCCAGACTCATTTTTCCCTTGGCAGAGCACAATGGTCTTGGTGAACACATTCCTGTCCCTTGATGACCCCTATTAAGTCTCATTGACTTCCCCATTATAGCAGGGGCAGACAGGGCAGATCCGATGGTGCCCATTACTAACTCCTCCTGGATTTTACTGTCTCCCTGAGTCTTAGGATATTTGGTCTTGACATCTTCCAACCTGCAAGCAGCACTTAGCCTTCAGTCTCCATTTCCATGGCTGCCTCCTCCATCATGAGGTGACTTCAGCCCCTCCCTCTGCAGACTTTGGCTCCTACTGCTGGGAGAGAGCCTAAGGATCTCCCATGTGTGCCTACTGGAGCAGCTGTATTCATATAAAGCCCTGAACCTCAGCAGGTCATCTGCTGGGGGAAACTGGAAGGAAAGGCATTATATAAATAGGAAGGGAGCTGAGGGCAGAAGCAGGCACTTGGTCTCTGTCACTTCTGATAAACCACACCTTCCCTCATTTGCTCTCCCCTCTGCTTTCACTACAGCAAAGTATTATCAAGGAAGCATTTTCCAAAGCCTTACAGAATAGAAAAGGGCCCATGGGGACGCTCTCCATGTTCCAAGAGCTCTCCAAAGTCTCCCCGTGCCTATGAAGCAGCATCCCAGAAGCCTCCAGATCTTCCCCACTGCGCTCACAGGACAAGAGCCCAGGCCAGTAAGTGAGGAAAAGGAGGAAAGCCAAACAGCATCTTAGACTTGACTGGATATTAAATTTCTTCAATAAAGTAAGCCCTTAGCTACTCCATTAAAGAAAGAAAATCTAAAACAAATAAACAAACAAACAAAAAAACCCCAACAATATTGTTTGCTTCCAAAATGGGGGATGCATCCTCTTGTGAAACTGCATCAGTTCCTGACTTATCTCTAGGTATTGTTTTTCTATGATTTGTGTCTTTCTTCGATCTTTATTTTTTTAGTGACCATTAAGCCTCCACTAGGGAAAGGTTGATTTCCTTGCCAAAATAATCCATTTCTGGCCAATATCACCTATTGAATAATTTCCATATTCACTGGCTTTCATCACACTTCCCTTTGCATAGGCAAGGACCAACAGCAGGGAGTATCCTCAGGGCTGCATATGTAGAGTCCCCTTTCTTCTACCGCGCCACTAAACTCAGTTTAGAGCAAGCCTCTCTGGGCAATGGGACAGAATGCAAATTGAAGAGGTCTACACACCTTTCAAGGTGTGCCTGCTTGCACAGCTTGCAAGATAGCAAACAGGTCTGCAAATTAAATGTGAGAAATCAGGGAAGACTGTGACCCATCACAGGAAGGGAGAGCAGGACCCTGACAGTCCGGCTAATGCCTATAATCACAGCGATAAAGGCCTGTAAATGGCTTCATCCCGCACCCGTCACTTACAGCCCTAGCTGTGCCCTCACTCCTGCCACCCAAAGTGACCTCTGTGATGCTTGAGAAAACAGCTCCTGCTGTGAGTTCTCTTACAGCACATACAGATGGGATGGGTTTTGCTCCACTATTTGTACCTGTAGAGGGAAAATGCCAACAGAAAGACTCAGGATGATCCATCCCATCTCAGCAAAGCTTCCCCGGTTTATTAGGGGACAAACTGCTGTACAAGCTGTAATGAGTCACGAATGCTCTGGAAGGCCTATCAACTGATTCCTGGAGGAAACATCTCACCATCACACTCCTGTGCACCTAATTTATTGACAGCTTATGCCAACATGGCCTGGAAAATTCTGCCAACTTCACAGTCCACAGCACTTGCCTTTGGGATGGGCATGGGAGAGCCACAGGAAGAGGTGGCCAACTCAGACAAGTGATAGAAAACCTGCTGGCACACAGCATGAACCCATGAAGGCTTTCAATGTCCATAGTAGTCCTATGACTATGCTCTGGGGGTAAAGGTGGAGGTGGCAGCAAGTCCTCCTCAGCTGTGACATAGACAAATCTACTGTTTTGGTGTAGCAGTGTCCCTTGGTCTAGATGAACATGGGAAAGAGTGTGTTTAGGATTAATTCAGAAGAACACCAATCACTGGTTTAAATTCCTCTACCATTTGAAGACCATTTTCTCCAATCTTTTGGCTTCAATACAATTACCATATTTGTGCTTTCTAAACATTGCCCTTTTGACTCTAAACATAGATTAAAAAAAAAAATAAGAGCAGATTGGACCACGATATATGTACTGTAGGTTTGCAATCATTTCTTTTCCTTTTATTTTTGCGTGTGTATCACTTTAATTCCGTCTTGGCTTCGTTTGTCAAATGTCATGAAAAGAGTGTGTGGCCAGGAGAACATAAGGCATCCTGATGTGACATTAGCCATTAGCCGTTTGCCACTTTAGGCACTAACAAGATCACCTTTGGTCACCTTAGCATTCATTTCCACAATGTCTCCCAAGCACATACCATGTGTTGGAGATCTAGCCCAGCCAAAGACTGGCTAGGTGATTTGCAGAGTCTGGTCCAAAGCAGAATTGTGAAAGGAATGATTTCAAGATGGAAGAGTGAGTTGCTGCTGCTGCGGCTCTAGGGTCTCCCCCTTTTCAGAAGTGTACCCTGAATTCAGAATGAATTTGTTTCTCAAATGAGACTTGGATAGGAGCCTCGCAAGAGATAGAGAGGCTTAGGCAAATACTTCAAGGAGAGAGCTTGCAGGCGGGAGCAGAAAAGACCCAGGTCTAATAAAAGGGCTGAAATATCCTCTCTTCTTCCAGAGGCTTGACAGAGGGAATGCATCTTCCAAATAGTGTTGGAGTGAGTGAGTTGCTGCTGCTGTGGCTCTAGGGTCTCCCCCCTTTCAGAAGTGTACCCTGAATTCAGAATGAATTTCTTTCTCAAATGAGACTGCCTTCAAAGACCGAGAGAAAACATAACTGGAATGTCAAGGCTAGGAGGCCAAATACTACCAGGATCAGGTGAATTGAGGAACTTAAAACTTGTCTAATGAAGATTTAGATGTGGATTCTGTAGCGGACAACACCTAAGCCCAAGAGGGTGGCTATTGAAGCATCCGATTCATGTTGAGGACATCAATGATCAATCATGAATTAAATGCTCTGGTGTTAAAAGCTGTAAACCAATGACAGCAAAACAGATCTGAGATGATACCTGAGAGGCTGGACGCAAGATGATGCACCCTCCCTTATGCCTTGCAGGCTGTGCAGGCCAAGTGTGAAGCAATGTCTGCAGTGAGCTCAGGGATGAGTGGTTTCCTATCTGTTGTGTTGTCAAGAGAAACCTAAATAAACCCTCCAGGCTCACTTGGGCCTGCAGATGTTTACTAGGCCACTGGAACAGGGTGAAAAGGCTTGTTAACTGTCTTCCTGTTGGCTACTTTACCCTTCAGGACAAGTTCTATTCAACTCTCATGCAGACATGTGAATTGCCCAATGTAACCTCGGCTACCCTTGTGCTCTTTTGGCAGCCATAGCAACCTAAGGATCAGATTTTATTTGTTCCTTTAGGCGATATCACAGCCACCTGTTAGCTTACCTCAGCAAAACAAAAGTCAGAGCCTGATCTCATCATCACTCAGTGGTCAGTGGTAGCAACCTTCTGCTCCTGAGCCCATAAACCTGACCTCTGGACCCTGTGAGCTTGGCCCATATCTACTGCTTCTATACCTACAGTCAAGTCTTCTTGTCTCCCAAATGGATAGCTGCCTGAGTCTTTTTCTCATTTCTAATGCTAAGTGGCTGAAAGGATAAACCCATCCACCACTTCCAGCCTTCCTTGCAGGCTCGTGAAGAGATTTACATTTGCAAACAGTGGAAGAATGAATTTGCTTTTCATTTAAAAGACTGAGAAGCACCCCCTTGGTGCAAAGCAAATGTCAAGAGTGAGCTCAGGGTGCATTCCACACCTGAGCAATAAGCTTGTGTCAACACTGCCAGGGATACTGTCACTGTAATTAAGTCCAGAGAAAGGCCAAGGATGCTTCCTGGTCTGATAGTGGAGCCTTTGCTCACATGAAATATGTTGGTCTTCAGTTCTGCGGCATGAGATCTGGCATCCTAGCAGCACTCCTGGTGGCAGAACCTAGATTCTGCCAGGGAGCATGCATTTGGAGAGTAAAATCCAGAGATTTTTTTCCCTTTGGTCACATGCTCATGGGTCAATATGAAGAACCCAAAGGGAATTTGAGGCACTTTACCTACATTCTTTTTTTTTTTATTAAATACTTTTTTTTTCTTCAAGTTACATCTCAGTCATAAACCCTTCCCTATTCCCCCTTCCTGTCCCACCCTTCCACCCTCTTCCCCCCAACAGCTTCCCCTTTCAGTCCAACAAATGGTTCCTTCTCTAATAACAGTAAATACTATACAAAACAACAGAAATAAATATGCCACATTTATGAGAGTTAAATGGCCCAGTATACCTTCCCAATGTCCAGTTCATACATATTTGGCCACTGACTTTAACTTTCTACCATCTAACCATCTCCATGAATTTAAAGTTCTATAACTGACTTAGCTTTCATACTAACTTGCATCACTATTATAACCATCTTCTTAGATCTAGAATGCCCTCTTGATTCCTATACAACTCAAAATTTAACTATGAGACTCTAGCTGTCTATTCTTCAACCACCTCAGAGACCTGAGAGGGATAAATATATCTGATTATATAGGAAGTGCAGGGCCTGCAGCTTTCAATACTAAGAAATGACAAACCAGTGACTGCCTGGACAGTTCCCCTTTTCTCTCCACACATTCCAGCATCAGTCTTCAGCCTTTTGGTCCTGTTTCTCTGACAGACATTGATTGTAGAGCAGGAATTATGAAGGACTTACTTAACCTGTCTTGGCAGAGCTAGGCTGTCGACTTCCCTGCTACCAAGTTTTGTCCTTTTTGGACAGCAGTCTGTCTGCAGTTGAAGCAATGAGTTTTTTCATGCCAAGAGATAGGCTTGCCACTAATTCAACCATCTTACAGTGGAGGTTCTTCGATGCTTATCTTCTACTTGGAGTAGAATAGGGGGTGCTGTCAGGAGCTGATATGTCTCGATATCAAAAAAAAATCTTAATTTAAGATAACATCTTTGAATGCCATATTCTGCAGATCTCTTGGGGTTTCAATTCAATATCGCTAAGACCGTTCAGCTCTACACAATGCCCCAGCCAGAACCTCAGTAAAGCCTGCAAGATCAGCTTCGGCCTACAAACTCCTTAGGACATCTAAACAGCTGAGAACAGAAGGACTGAACACAAAAGGATTGTACTAACATTTTTAACCATTTTTCCATTTTGGTTCGGGCCCCAAACAGGTTTACTACGACCCAAATCAGCAGGAAGTCATTTTAAGAGAGCAACGTCCCATGCCCAGAGGGTGGAGAGGGTGTTTCTCCGCCCCCCCTTTTTTTTGGTTATTTGAAGGATAACTGAATACTCTGTTATTTAGGGGAAGAGATTACAAGCTGTTAAATGGCCCTGTTTAATGGGTTTTGGGGTTTAGACCCAGGGACTTCCTACTTTTCCTTTTCTGTATCCTTCTTCCTCTCCTATGTAGGAGTGCATGGACTTGAGAAAAATGAGACATAGACATAGCACAGGAAGGACCAAGAAGAAGGGACAGATTATTGAATATGCCCTTATACCTTTGTATATTGATACAAAATTAGTAGTATATTTGGCTAAAGTGGTATTGACCATTGTTTATTGTGCAAAAATAAGATCGTATTGGACTACATCGGTATTGATCTTTGTATATTGATACAAAATTAAGATTATAGTTGGCCACAATGGTATTGACCCTTGTATATGGACGTAATATTAAGATTGTATTGGGCTACATAGGCATTGATCTTTGTATATTGATACAAAATTAAGAGTATATTTAGCCACAAGTGAATAGATCTTTGTATATTGATACAAAATTAAAGGTAACGCTTCCTAATGTTATCATACCTAGAGATACTTAAAAATAAAATGTGAAGCTCTGGCCTCTTGATACCAACCGTCTAAAACTGTTTAGGATAGTTAAGAAAAACAAACTCCTAGTCATGCAAACATGTCACTTTGTTAGCTACTATGACAGTCTATCACAGATATTCTCTAAACTATTCAGTAATCAAGTTGTTAAGAGACAAGCAACATTTGCTTATCTAAATACAAGAGATGGATAGGGCATCTTCAAAAACCCTACATTCTTTTATTGGATCTAATTTGTTACTAACATTTCAACCATTTTCGCCTTTGTTCTGGGGACCTGATATTTTTTTTCCTTCTTCATTGTTTCGTGATATATGTTGATATTTGATTTTAAAACCAAAGTGTTCCTTAAACACAACCAAATTAAACAATCCTCTGGATTTTTGAGTAAGGGAATGCTTTCTTTATAGCAAATCTGTTTTATGTTGCTCTTTCAATGTGTTGTTCGGATACACACTGTTTTTAACAAACCAGATGGTTTCATCTACGTTTAAATCAACTAAAGTAATCCATACAATGACAGCCAATGCCTCAGTTTTCAAGGTCCAATGCCCTGTTAGGAATGAAGGTAGGGGAAGGAGACAAAATGAAATGAAATAGGTTCATCTAACCCTGAGGGTAGAAACCACTGTACTGCCCTTGGTACTGACCGCTTTTATTGATCCCTTCCACTATCTACTATGAATGACCATTACTGATGTTGCCAACTAGCTCAAATAAAAACTGACCAGCAGATCTCATAATTCAGTCTTAAAAACCAACTCCTATCATTCACCCTTTTACAGTAACATCAAATCCTGAGGTTCAAGGACTCCAACTTTATGTTTGAAAATTTAGATCAAAGAAGGGCCTTTTATATGAATAACTTACGAACGGATGCTACCAGGACTTCTGTCTGAAACTGTGTCCATGTAGCGAATATGCTCTGCCAGCCATAAAGCAGAGGAAGGACTCAATAGAGAGACCCAGACCTGTGGATTTAAGCTAGAGTGGGCTGCCTCTGCTAAACCCAGGAGTGAACTAGCCTTTGGAGTAACAGAGTTCATAAGCAGCACATGGTATATGTGATGTGTTCACATGTTCATATGTGCTTATGTGCATGCAGGTGGGTAAACACATGCATGTTCATGCATGGAGGCCAGAGGTCAATACCAGGTAGTCCTCAACCTCATTTTTTGAGGCAGAGTCTCTCACGGAACCTGGAGCTCACTGATTTGACAGACTAGCTGGACAGTGGTTTCCAGAAATCCACCTTCACTTACAACCACACCTCATGCTGAGGTTACATGTACAGCCATTTACATGGGTGAGGGGCCCAACTCAGGCTCTCATTCTTCAGCAGCAAATACTTTACCAAGTGAGCCACATCTTCAGCTCCAGGAACAGCTTTTCTGGTGAGAGAGAGAAAAAAAAATCTACCTCTACATCCAGAGATCTGACCTTGGTTTTGGCTTTGGATTTCAACCTCAAACGGCAAGGGCAGATTCTGCTAAAGCAAAACTGAGCCAGACAGTGGTGTCTAATGACACCAGGTGTTCAGACCCTGCTGGGTATAGCACAATTCTGGGTTTCCTTCACACTGCTAGGTCATCCCTGAATTCCAAGGTACAAAAAAGAAAATGGCCTTAATTTCAGATTAGAATGTTAGACTGCAGGTGGCTACAGAGATTACACAAACTTGATAGCAGCTTAAAAGTTTTTTTTTTGTTTTTTGTTTTTTGTTTTTTTTTTTTGTAGAGGTATAGGCTATTTCCATGGTTTGGCATTAAAAAGCGGGTAACAGGTTTAAAACACTGTAAATAAATTAAAGGTGACAGCTGTTCAACCTGGTTTTACAAACCTCCAAGAGTTGAAAAAACTTAGAGCTAAGGTAAAATAATGCATGGTGTTAGCCCATGCCTTTACCTCCAGCAGAGACAGGAGGATCACTATAGAGTTAGTTGTCTTATAAATTCTAGAGTTACAAGAAACAGGGTGGTGATGGTGCACACCCTTAGTCACATCATTGGGGAAGAATACACCCTTAATCCCAACACACTAGAGACAGAAACAGGCAGATCTCAGAGCTCAAGGCCACCTGATACAAAACAAGCTCTAAACAGAGAAAAACTTTGATCCAGGAGTGGAGGAGCACATCTTTAATCCCATCAGTTGGAAACCACATGTCTTTGATCCCAAAATTTAGAATGCAGAGACAGGCACATAGGATTTGGAAAGATTTAAGTTTAAAAGCTACTTACAAAAGGCAGGCTGCAATTCAAACAAATTGTCCTTTGAGATCTCAAAATATATACACTAAAGGTTTGTTTAGCTCCAAAATATCAAAATAATTTCTTCTTTAATCCGGATTGAAAGGTAATACTTTATATATTATCAAAAAACCAAATTTGCTCCAGGAAAAATATTACCTGACCCCCCCCAAAAAAGGTAATTGTCCCAGAGTTAGGATTAGGGCAGGGCTCTGTTCTTATCTTTCCAGGAGATTTAAAGCATCCATTCAAGGAATCCAGGGACAACTGGACAACGGAAACCTCAGCAGAAAACAGATCAGACACCAAAGAAGACGAGTGGCCCAGATGATCCAGCCTTGCAGACTTCTTCAATAGCAGTTTCCTCAAAAGTCTATAACCACAACAACTCAAAATCGCTAAGATCGTTCAGCTCCACAGACTACTCCAGCCAGATCGTCAGTAAAGTTCTGAAGATCAGCTTCTGTCTATGAACTTCGTAGGACATCTAAATAGCTGAGCACAAAGGGACTGAACATCAAATGATTCCGTTAACATTTTTAACCATTTTTCCATTCTTATTTGGGCCCCAAACAGGTTTACTACGTCCCAAATCAGCAGGAAGTCATTTTAAGAGAACAACATCCCATCCCCAGAAGGTGGGGAGGGTGTTCTCCCCCTTTGGTTATTTGATAGATAATAGAAAATTTTGTTATTTAGGGGAAAAGACTACAAGCTGTTAAATATTGGCTTTTTATTCTTTGAAAACTTAGCTTCCCATCTTCCAAGGCTTCCCTGTATTTGTCTCGAGGCACACATTTTGACCAAGGGGAACTTTAGAACAAAACTGCCTTTAATACTTAGAGCCATCAGAGGAGATAATGAGTCCTCATGTGAAGGGAAGGACAGAACACTGGCACTTTCTTTCCTACTGTGTCAACATGTGATCGAACCATCCCACACAGAGCTTCTGCATGGAGACATGTAGAAACCAAGGCAGCAACACCCCTTGAATATTTCTCCAAATGGCATCTTCTTGGCCCGGTTTCTACTCACTAATGCATTATGGAAAAATCTACTTCAAAGGAACATTTTAAGCACAATTTTGTTCTAACTTTGTCTGGTTACCAAGGACTTACTTATAAAGAATGCATTTTATTTTCTACTTTCTTACCTGTATTTTTATGAAGGTTATCTCTGAAGTTCCCTCAAAGGCAACTTTTTCTGTATCATTACCACTATCCACCAAAGCTGTCTATTGAGAATTTAAAAGAGTCTTAAGTTCCCCTTTTAAAAATGAGGAAAAACATGCCACCTTTTTACCCTACTTTATCTAGTAGTGAAACACAGAGCAATATATCCAAAGGTAAAGTTTCCTGAGTTATATCTCTTCCCCCTGCATCCTGCTCCTTCTAAACATCCATGTATCCACTCAGATGTTCATACCACTTTCCCTCCAACTGTCCCATGACTTTCCCAGGAACTCACCTACTCATTTATCTATCCAACTCAACTGAGTACTTCAGTGGCAGCTTAGAAATTCAAGGCCAATGAGCTCCTTCCTTTTGGCTTTTGTCATCTCTTCCTATCTCTGGCAGTCCTTGTGATATTATGAGTCTTACTAATTCTTTTGGGGGAAAAATCATTGCATTTTGAGATTAGTAGGGTTACTTTATACTTGGCCACTTATCCAGTATCTGAAGCTAAGGAAAATGGAATTTCTTGGAATTAAAAAGAAATACCTCATAAAAATAGCTTGGTGTTTCATTCCCAAGGTCTGTGATTCTAAATAAAACTGTTCTTGTTAAGCAAGGAGGTAAGCCCCAAAGGCCTACCCCAGGGCTCAGTGCTAAAGGATGGATGGAGCGCCAGAGAGATGAATGCATCTTATTACCTTGAACTTATTCCACAGACATAATTAGAACGCCTCTGAGAAGTCACCTAATTATGTAATATCCAGCAAAGTAGGAGAGCGTCTCATTTTGGTAAGAGGAATCTATCAAACTCTCTTTTAATTTAGGATTCTGTACCTGAAGGGGAACAAACGGGACAGGCCATTTCCACAGCAATGCTTTCTGATTAGTATCCCTGGCTCACGTAAAGGTGGAGGACACATCTTCCCCCTTGAGATATCTCTAGAGAAGAGGCAGCTTAGATCAGCCTGGTATATTATTAGATATCTGCATTGTCCTAGAGAACCACAACTGTAGGTACATTAGTTCTAGTAGAAACATTGGTAACATAGGAACCATAAGAGATATCACTTATCTAGGTGACTATTTTCCCTCCTTTACTCTGCCTGGATGGAGCAGGGCCACTTGGTCCCAGCCACAGAGGTTACAGCAGAGAGAAGCCCTAGGACTCCTAAACCATGCTACGAACTTCACCTCCAGCTGCCAATTGTCCCAGGCTGCTTCTCCTGTCCAGCACCTGGTCTAGACGTTTCCTCTACCTCACCAGCCTCCTAGAGAAAGCACCATGCCCTGCCTCTTCTGTCATTAACAAGCCTCCCCTCCCACTCCAGGACCAGGAAATAGTCTTGACACTCTGCAAGCAATTTCTTATTTGTGTCAAGACAGATCATCAATGGAGGAGCAAAGGCGTCTTTGCTCCAGAGGAGAATGCAAGGCACAAGTAGGAGCTGTGTGTGCCGGAAACTTACAAGACAAAAAAACCACCACAACTCTCTTAGTGAGGAAGTAAGGATCCAGATGATGTGGACATCCCACCCCCTGCCACACGCACACAAAATATTCCATAGATGCAATTAGATTCTCTTGGGACGTCAACAGTTATGTAATATCCACAAAGCACGTGAGCATTTCAGTTTATCATTTAAGTGGAATCTATCAAACTCCCTTTAATTTAGGATTCCATATTTGAAGGGGAACAAACAGCATAGGCCATCAGATTTTTTTTTTTTTTTGAGATTTCAAATGACAGACATGTAGATCTGACTTTCTGGGTTCTGAAAATTCTTCTGCCAAACCTTGATCGAAGCCCTTTAGACATGAAGAAGTCTTGGGGGGAAAGGATTGCTGATTTATGGCACCAAGGCCATCCCTGGACTTCCTGAATGGGCAGACTCTGCTCCCTGGCCCCCTGCCACCCCATGAAGTACTTCAGAAGTTCACTTCTTAGGCCTTCAGTTGGCCCCTGGGATGAAATCTTTTGCTATGTAGGGTCCTATGCTGGAAATCCAGCCAGTATTCACAAAAGAGCAAAGATAACTTTCTACTCTCTGACTGCTTAAATGATCATGGAGATACCCAGGCTAGCTCAAGCCAACTCCAAGGAATGGAAAGACTATATCTCCACAGACACAAAGGCCAATGCAAGCTGGGGACAAGAAATACAAGCTGCTTTGGCTGATACCACCAACCACAAGAAGCAAAACAGATGCAAGAAGAGGATGGTAGTGATGTGGCCATCTTCCTAGTTGCAGACGAATGACCCCTCACTCACACATCAGACTCCATCCTTGGGGTGTCAGTTCCAGGGCTGGTGTGCACATGTCGAGGAAAGGGTTCAGCCTCTGCACCTCTGTATCTAACAGATGTGTCAGCTGGTATGAGTTATCCAACAGTGACCACATTTTGGGGAGAAATCATCCATTGATTTATCACAGGGGGCATAAATCATAAACGCATTTAGTTGTCTTCATCGCCTTTTTTGTCATCCTGCCCCTCTGAAGTGAAATGAAGAGGCAGATGTCTTATCAGGGATCAATTCCAGATCCCATTTGTGTTTAAAAAAAGAAAGCCAGGGAAGGGTTTTATGCAAACCTCCTGTCACAGGTTGATCAAAGTCTTGGTGCCTTGAAGATCAAGTCCCGTAGCAGCTAGCTTTGAGAGGTCCAGGGATGCAAGAGGTGGACACCGTGGGGCACACAGTCCCCTTGCATCCCAAATGAGACCGAAGACACTAACAAGTTCCACACTGTCTCCAAGACAAGCTACTCTCCCCACCCCCGACACACACCCTGTGGCTTACAGCTTCTAAGGCCCACAAGGATTCCTGCACACAGAGGGAGGTTGGAGGTTCCAAATGCCACGTAAGAACAAAGACTGCTTGGCTGTAAATTTTAAAATTTAGAATAAACCACAGCAAGGGCAGAGAAGGATCTTTCCAGAAAATTCTCAAGAGCTCCTCTTAAACACTTCTACTTTCTCCTCCCTCAAATTCCACAGATGTCTTTTGGCCACCCCGCTTCATTCGCTTTGTTCTCTCTCAAGACTCTTGTCCCTTTTCCTTCCTGGTTCGAAGTACTGAAAGATCCTGCTTATGCTGTTGTTAGTTCTCACAATAAAGAGTGGCATTAACAAGGCTGTTTCGAAGACTGAGTGTCAGGGAGGCGAAGCAGCTGCTTTGAGATCACACAATTGAGGGTGAAGTTGAACTCCAAACTAGTTTTTCTGTTTCTCAAAGACAAGACTCTCTAACTCCTGGTTACTCGGTTTCCTTTCTGCAGCAATATTGAGAAACCATTGCCATTTCCTGCGTCTTCAGTGTGCAACTACACATCTCACCAAGGACACTAGCTATTTATTGTCCGTGAGACAGCATGTCTAATGAAAGTATATGCTAAAAAGATAATGGATAGTCAGGAGGTGCTTGGCTGAAGATGGAGATTGATGTGTGCTTGAATCCACATATTAAAACACACAGTTCAGAACTTTGACCTATAAAATGCTGACACGAACTCAACTGCCATTCCCCAGGACTGTCTTGACAGGAGTACCTGCTGTGTCAGCTCTTGACGTCCACTGATCAATCTGAGGCAATGACAAAGAATCATCAAGTGTTCTGTCTACAAGAGACAGACTCATAGACCTGTATCTCAGAGCATACCCCACCCCATTTTCCTCATGTGTC
Source organism: Lophiomys imhausi (assembly GCA_907164525.1). Classification (NCBI taxonomy): domain Eukaryota; kingdom Metazoa; phylum Chordata; class Mammalia; order Rodentia; family Muridae; genus Lophiomys; species Lophiomys imhausi. Next base: position 2,617,781 of record CAJQZJ010000819.1, read on the forward strand.
CAGTAGCCAGTCAAATGTTCCATGCATTGTTTCCCCTTCTTTTTGAAGGAAGCCTGAACTTCCATTTAAGAAGAAGAGCTCCTAAAGGGTTGTTTCCTATATTGAGAGGAAAAGAAAGGAGTGGTACTTTGGAAGAGCTAAGATAATTACTCTGTGCAGAAGAAACACATTTCAGTAAGTACAGCTTGGCTCATGCACACATCCTCCCCTTTGGAGTCCTGATCTGGAACAGCCCTCCTTTGAAATTCTAAAACCATCACATTTTATCCTGTCCCACTGAGGTACAAATTAAGTCACATAAAAGCAAAACTGAAGTGATCCAAATCTTAAAAGCCGCAGAGTTTCCATGGGTTGTGAGGGTCAAATTCATAGAGGCAAGAGTTGAAAGCCCCCCAAATCCAGGCTTCTGAAGTCACAGGCTCTAGATATCTGCCCCCAGCTCAGTCCACCTTACCCAAAGCAGAGAGCTCTTAGAAAATAGGCTCCAGAGATCTGCCTGGGCCCCAGGACACTTCCTGGCCATTTAGCCAATCCCCCCTCCACATCTCACTTTCAGTTCGCATTCCAGTTCAGATTCCCACATGGGCCTCTTTGCTTTTCAGCAAGGCACGTCAGGCCACAGAAATCATGCCTGATACTTAACATGCAGCTCATGCAAGTCCCCCAAAGAGGCCCATTAGTCACCAACCTCAGCTGTTTTCTTTCCTGGAGAGAAATCCCTGAGGAACAAAGAGACTAGAACAAAATCTATTTTTACTTTGTGTAAGAGGTTCAGAACAATGCACCAAACTCAGTTTGAGTGTGAAAGATCCTGGGAAGGGGTGGAAGGCTCTTATGAGAGGCTCTGGGCTCTAACGAGGGTCTGAGAGAGACCAAGCTTGAATTGGTGGGTTGTAGCGCCCCACACCCTTACCCTGCCCTAGGAGAATGTTTTCTTCCCACTGTTCATAGGAATGAACAATATAAGGGGAGTTGGGTGGATAAGAGATTTGTCAAAATCATATGGCATCAGGAGGCTTATGATTAATGAATTAGATGTATGAAGAAAGAAAGCATGGTTTGGGTTATGCAGACTATCTGATTTCCCAAAAATCCAAAAAGGAGCTAAGAAGGCTAATGTCTCATCTGTGATGAAGACCTTGTACTGTATAAGGCTTATGCCAGGCTTGGGGCTTCAGAATCCTTCATGTCGGGCTGCTGGGATCAAGTTTAAAAAGTAAATCATTCCTCTGGTACACACAGCATTAATAGGCCCTGCAGTTGGTGACTCACAGGGAGAGGCAGAAAGCCTGCCTCGACCTAAATCCACTAATTCTTCCTTCTGACCACAAATGTTTACCAAGCACCTACTGTGTACTGGACATTGTACCAGTTTCTAAGCTTAAAAGAAAAAAACAAAACAAACAGAAACTGCTATGTCTGCTGAAAACACTTCAGAGATAATGGTGCCAGATACGGGTCACCATTCAGTCAGTGCTATGGAGCAGTTCAAGGTGCTGGAGGAGGCCGTTCCTATGGAAGGAAGGTCATGCGCTCCGACCATGGCAAGCTTCCTGAAGGTTGATTTGCCACCATCTAGCACTGGAGACACTTTGAGACTCTTACTGAGTCCCTGGGTATTCTCTATGTTCTCCCAGTGGAGAGCTCAAAGGGGAAGCATTGGAAGGCTACTGTCCACCCAGTGGTCTCAGACAAGCAGGAGGTGCTGGGGACCAGGCCACAGATACAGGATTTGCAGGTAGGTCCTGGAACTTGCCTGGTTGTTGGTTTAACTTTGTTTCTTTAGCAGTACACCATCAGTATCTACATCTTAAAACATCCTGCCTGGAGCAGCAAAGTAATGGTTACACAGGGCTCTGCAAGTAGTTGGCTAGCACACAGAGAGGCTCCTGGACATGTGATGCATGCCAAGGAACATGTTGTTCACATGATGACCAAAACAGACATGCCCTACTTTCATAGCATTCTGCTTCTCACAAATGAGATGACAAACACATGTCACCTCCTGAGGTCTATCTGTCTGTTGTAAGATGAAAATTGAGGCACACAAAAAGAAAGCAGTAATGAAGACCAGGGAAACCTTAGCAGTCTAGTCAGCATGAGCATCATAGAAAAGTCAGCATGTGAGACAGGCCCTGAAAAGTTGAAGAATGAGTCAATGCAGAAGCTGGGGGTGAAGGCCATGCAGAGGGATTAGGGGATACAAATGCCCCAAAGTAGTCAGAAGCAGAGGGCCCAAGGCATGAGGGGTAGCAGCCAAGAAGAATGGAATCAGCTCTTCATGGACCAGAGTGAGACACCAATGGAAGCCTGAAGGGCCATCAAGGGTGCCATCTGTTTCTAGTTTCCAAAAGGTCTCCCCATCCCCCGGTTGCCTTTTCACTCTGTTGATTATTTCCTGTGCTATACAGACACTGCTTAGTTTGATATAGCTCCACTTATCTGGGTTTGTTGTTGCTGTTTTGTTGTTTATCCTTTGTGATCCTGTCCAAGACAAATCCAAACCATGTAAAAACTCCATCCAGACTTCACATCTGATAAGGAGTTAATTTCCAAAATACATGAAGAACTCTGTAAACTCAACAGCAAAATAAAAGATTGAGGGTCACCTGAGAAGGAAGTCTCAATTGAGAGAATTATCCGGATCACACTGGCCCATTGGCAGGTCTGTGGGGTATTGTCTTGGATGTTAGTTAAAGGAGGAAGGCCCAGCCTACCTTGGGTGGCACCATTCCCAGACAGGTGGTCATGAACTGTATACAACATTTGGCTGAGTATAAGCCAGTCTGCAAGCCAGATAGCAAGTAGCACCCTCTATGGTTCCTGCTGTACTTCTTGACATTGATCTGTGTCTGAGGTAGTATTGTATAAACCAGCAAGAGGCTTGTCTTGAGCCCCGCCTTGATTTTTCTCAATAATAAACTATAACCTGGATGCATAAGCCGAATAAACCCTTTCCTTTCCTAAGCTGTTTTAGTCCCCGTGTTTATCACAGCACCATAAAGGAAACAACACTGGCTCTTGTTCACAATGCCTTCCCTTCCACCAAGGCTGATTTCCCTGGGCAGGGACAGCTTTTATTCCAGCAGCAGTGGTGATCCCAGGTGAAAGTTCTACCAACCCTGGCAGAATCCACCTCAAGCACTTCAGCCATCCCTTCCCGATAAGCTGCCACCTGGCCTCACAGTGCCCTCCTCTGAACCCTCCCTCGAAGTCAGGGGCCCAGTCCAACAGGTTCTGTCTGCGGCAGATGTAACTGGTGCAGGTGATGTTTCTGATCAAGTTCCAGCTTGGAGAGATGCTCTTCACTGAGTCATGGCAGGATCACTAACCCCCTCATAACTCTCAGAGTGTGGCCAACAGCACTCAGATCGCAGGGCTCTGGCTGCAGGCAGTGGAACTCACATCCATTCTTACAAACACCCATGTATCAATGCCTTAGTGACTCCAAGGTGCTGCAGTGACAGGGAAAAGGCCATGAGTTACTGTCAAATGTGAATGGGTAAGATTCTTTGACAACCGGTCCATCCTTTGGGATCTGTGACAAATTCTTTCGCCTGTTAAATAAGACTTTCAATCAGAGTTCCAGGCTGGCCAGGGCTCCATAGTGAGATCTTGTTTTAAAAATAAATAAATAAATAAAATAAAATAAGGAGTTGCAACAAGAGAGCTTCACACAGGGCAGAGCAAAACATTCCACAACAAGCTAGAGTAAGCAGAGGGATTAAGACTTTCCTAGCATTGTGGGTGGAGGCTACTCGGATATTATCTCATTGCAAGATAGTGGGGTCACCTGGTGGGAAGGAACACTATCCCTCATAAGCTTTCTGAAGCCAGTGGCACCTGGATGGAAGCCAAGGCCAACAAGCCCAGGGAGAGACACAGTAGCTGAGGGGCAGAAAAGTACCACATGTTTGCCTGGAGTCCCAGAGTCCTAGTGATTCTCTCAATGACTGGCCGCAGTCACACATCAGAGAGTCTCCTTCCTAACATGTCTTGTCATGTTCTTCTTGCTGGAGTCACAGATGTGTAATACCAGCAGAATTAATTAAAAATAAACCAGGAAACAATAAACCATTTCGACTCAGCCTTTGGCTGTGAGGAAGGCCCTTATGAACTCTCACCATGATGAGAGTAAATGCTTTTCCTGTCATTCTGTTGAGTGACCACGAGTAATGAATGCTCCCACTACTTTTTAAAGACAGCTTTAGGATTTATCATCCTTGAAAAAAATAGTCAGAGACATACACTCACCCAGAACTCCCAGACTACAACGTGAATGAAGTCACAAGGAAAGAATGAGCAGAAGAGATACGGGAAAGTGTAAAGAAAAGATCCTCTCAGCAGAGCCCTGAGGTAAAACACCAGTAAGAAACAGAATCCTTCCAGAGCTCAAAGACCTAGAATTCTGTCACCCATTAAAGTTGATGAGAGCTGGCAATGAAGTTTGCCTCCCAAACTGCAAGTAACCCCAGTCTTTGTCTCCTAGCTGCTAGAGAACTAACTCAAAACTTTAAGCTCATGTGTATTTCCTGCTCAAAATCCTCCATAGTCTTCCACTGTTCTTACATCAAGGAAGGATCCCAGATTTTTGTTGTGCCCATCAAGGTTCAGAGGAGCTAGCCTCTCTGGTTCTGCCAGCCTCTTGCATGGCACAGTCCTCGTGCCTTCCAGCTTCAGTCGTGCATTCTTCAGTGCACTCTGCCCACATGCCTATCTTTTCCTTGCCCCCACTTCCTGGTTCCTTTCAGTTACCCATGATCCCCTAGATATTTCCCTTCCTGTTCCATCTGTAAGAATGACCACCATGCCATTTTCTATATTAGAGTGATATTTGTCTTGTTCATAAGATTTACCATATTTCAAGTATTATTTGTGATCTGACTCTATTTTCGGTGGTTTCCTTGTAGATTTGTATCAACCTCATACTTCTGGACTCTGTTAGAATACTCTGGAGCACAAGGGACCCAGTAAACAGTTAAAACAGTCATCACACAATGAATTGTCCCCATACCTTCTTTCATCTCTTCCTTTTGCGCGCGCGCACGCGCACACACACACACTGATCTTCACTCTTTGGGTTGCTTACTATCTTGGGAAAATCATACCTCCTTTCAAGCTGCTCAAAGAAAGATAAAAAGCAAGGCATGGGAATAATGGAATTAGGAGGAAAAATAGAAAACAACAAAAAAAAAATCCTTCCAAGTAGCTCTCTGTTATTGGAACATTGATTTCCTAAAAGAATTACTCCTTTACAGATAACCATCAGCTCTCTAATGGAACTTTCAAAACCCACTCAACTAGAAAGTAAATCACATGTGGTACTGGGAACCTAAGCATCTACTCGGGGTAAGTGAAGTCATAGATCCAGAAGGAGAACCTAAAATTTCCATTTTACTAAACCAGCATAATTCATAATTCATAACTGCACTCTGAATACCCAAAGATAAGAAGAGTCCCCAATCTGCATCAAGGAAACTTTGCAACAGATTTGGGACCATTACAGAAAATCACAACCACCCAAAATACAGGGTTGTAGAGCCCAGCCTCAATGGATCCATCTACAACACAACTCCTTCACCCTAGGCTCAAGGCTCATTGAGGAAGAGGAGGCAAAAAGACCATAAGACACAAAGGAACATTGAGTTTTCTATGAGATTTATGTATCCCGGGAATGTCAGAAGCTACACTCATAAAATCACACCAACATGACTGCATAAAAATGATCTGAACAAGAATGACAATAGACATGTTACTGTGGATGGAAGAGATAAACCCTACACAAGGAACTATGGGTAACTAGGGGATGCTGAGAGCAGAAGGAATAGTCTATCTCATAGAGAAGCACAGTAATTGGTTATCCAATACCAAATAGTCATCTCTGAAGACATACATATGAATAACATCATACAGACTAAGCAGGTTGCACTTATGTATTTAGGAATATACTTCATCATTAATGAAAAAGGAGGCCATGAATTTTTGAAAAAGAGCAAGAAGGGTACATGAGAGGATTTGGAAGGAAAATGGGGAAGAGGAAATGGTGCAATTATATTATAATCTCAAAAAATTTAAAGAAAAGAATTAGCCCTCCCTACCCTTGATCAGAAGCTGTATTTCCTGGAATGACGCAGCCTTCATGGAAAGATGAGGTATGGGGACAATGAACTTTACAAAACTCCTCAGGGCTCTGAAACAGAGCTAAGCCTTTGAGTATCCTGAAAGTCATGGACCAGGCAGGCTATAGCAAGAGAAGGAGGCCTATGTGGGCAAGCCCCCAGGCAGTCTTTCAGAGATCTGGGTGATACCAGCTTTAAGCCTGGTGACCTCAACAATGCTTCTGAAGTCTTTGGGAGACATGTCCTGGGGTTCTCCTAAGATCAAAGCTTTTCCTTTACTCCATTCTAAAATTGGCTTTGGTTCCCTCCCTGTGGTCTCCACCAGGTCACCAAGGATCCTCCAAGAAGCCTGAGCCCCAACATAACCAATCCTTTTTGTCTACTTTATTTTCTAGTGGAAGGTCTGAACCTAGGACCTTGAGCAAGCTAGCAAAGCATTCACCCTGACCTACATCCCCCAGCCTCTTCAGAAGCTCTTGAAGGACCTGGAAGCTACCACCTCCCAATCTGTTCTTGAGATAACTCAACAGCACAACCCACACAAGTGAGTTATCATTTTGCTTTTGAATTCCCTTCATCATTTCTGAAGAGAAAACTTTTAAGCACACAGACAGCCTTGTCCTGAGAACAAACTATTTTTCTCCTCTTTTGCTCTTGCCTATACCCCTGGGGGTTCCACCACCCCAGAATCCTGTAGTCCTGCGGACTGCCTTGCATCTGGGGCCAGTGAGGACAAACAACAGACTTACTGTCCTGATGCCTCTGAGCACAGTGTGGAGCCTGTGACATGTGCTCACTTCACTTTGCTTCTTCCTCAAGATATCTGTGTCCTCCATAAGGATCAAGCTTAGCCCCTGACCGAGGAACCATTGGCCAACCCCATCAACTGCTCACTGTGGAACTCAAATCAGTCATGTGGCCCCTTGGTGCCTCCGTTTCTTTTGAAAAACAAAATGAGGTAACATCTCACATAGTAGCACCTGGAAGGTTTAGACAACACCTGGCACACTGCACTCAATAAAAATGCCTTCAGGTATAAGAGTCATCTTAAAAATCGAGGGCACAAGAGACAAGGTTCAAATGAATCATTTATTGAAGAAAACTGAGGTTCTAGGAATGAAGAGGAAGTAACTAGAGAATTCAGGAACCACTTCTATTGCTCCATACAGAGTCCTGTGAGGATGACATCCAAGAGGAAAAGATGGGCCATTATCCACAGTCAACAACTGGGCATTTTGCCTGTTCTGACCACACTAGAAGTAAAGTAATAGGCAATCTATTTTTAACTGTTACAAGTAAAATATTAATTTTTCTTTGTGTTATCTGTTAGGTAACAAAAAATGAAATTAATATTTTGTTACCTAAAGGGTAACAAAAAGACAAATGAAGTTTGCCAGCTCATGGGCAGATTGATCCTTCCCTAGTAAGATGGATTCGAGAGATGCTGTTTGATTTGTGTTCAGGGAGGGCTTTAAACTGACTGTTTGAATCTGTCCAGTTTATGTGTTGAAATCCTGGCTCATGGTCTGATGGTAAGGAGATGACTAGAATGAGAAAAGTGAAGGGTGGAATGCCCAGGCAAAGCCATGAGAGGGTTCACTAGCCTCTTCACGCTGCTCTGGACCGTGTGAGAATTGGAGATTGCAGTCTCCAGGCTGGAATCCAACTCTTCCCACACATGCTGGCACCCTGGTCTTGAACTTCCAGGTTCCCAGACTGTGAAATATAAGTCGTTGTCACTAATAAGCCATCCAGACTATGTCATTGTGTTAATGCAACTCAAACCAACAAGGGACTCTCTGGTTTTCCATATCTTGCCAAAGAGAGAATATGATTCTTTCTAGCTTATTCTAGCTCAAGCCCTAGGTTCCTCACCCCTCAGAATTCCTGTCCCAGGCATGGTAGCCTGAGTCTGAAGCAGAATTGAAGGAGGTACAAGGATGGGAACAAACTTCACTGCTTAAAATCAGTAAGGCCTTGAGCATTCTGGGGTGAGATCTCTGGCAAGGAAAAGCATATTCCATCAATGGTCTCACTCCTCTCAATTTTATTCTGTGGTTTCATAGTTCATCTAAGAAGAAAAGAGCCCGGGAAAGGAAGGGACAGACTGCTACTACCATTCTCTGAGGCATCCAGTGTAGCATACCATGCTGAGGACATCTCAACAATGCACAACTACACAACGCTTCCTCCAGTTTCTCTGAAGACCCTTTAGAGCAGGTATTGGAAAACAGTCTTAAAGGATCATGGAATAGTTATTTCAGGCTCCATGAGTCAGTCAGTTTCTGTCACAATCAAACCTGGGCATCAGCCATAGGCAACATAGGAGCAAATGGGCATGCCCATACTAAAATAACTCTCTCTAAAGACTCAGAAATTGGACCTTCATGCTTTTTCTCATGAAGTATTTTTGTTTTTATTTAAGATTTATTTATTTGTGTGTGTGTGTGTGTATATATTTATGTGTGTGTATGTGTGTGGTATATGTGTATATGTGTATACAAGTGTTCATTCCTGGGCATGTGCATATGGAAATCAAAGAAGGACATCAGGTATCTTGCCCTATCTCTTTATTCCACAGTGATCCTCCCATCTTTGCTGGGGTGACAAGCTTACACAGCCTTATTTTTTTAAACATGAATGCTGAGGATTTAAACTCAGGTCTTCATACTTGTGTAGCAAAGACTCTTACTTGCTGAGCCATATCCCCAACTCATTGCTGTTGTTTGTCTTTTCTTGTTGTTTTCATTTGAAAATATGCATGTTATCCACAGCCTACAGTTTGCCAAAGCATGCAGCAAGCCATATCAAATTTGTGTTGCTAGGCTGTCAATCCCTTTCATGTGTCATTTAACTTGTCACTTTCTACCTGTCCAACAGGATCCCACTATCTTTTAAACTTCAGGGGACTAACAAGTAACAATAAATAGTTCTGTGGCTTTAAGTTAGAAGACTAGCTGCGCAATGGTGGCAGACACAGGCATTTTCCTAATTTAAATGTACACAGCGTTGGTTTTGAGCAGATCCGGGAACAACCACCTCCCATGTTGCAAAGATCATGTTTTATTCCAAATGTAAAAGAGCTAGCATTAAGCCACTAACCAAAGAGTATTAAGCAAGAGTAAATGGTGTCTCATAAATGAATAAATAGCTCCTACTTCCACGCTTGGAAATAAATGCTGGCAAGGGACACATTGCATAGGCAATCACAAGGCTGCCTTCACAGCTTCTTGGTTAATCTCCAATAACATATTCTCTCTTCCACTGTGCTCTAGGATGTTTTATTATGCAGCTGTGTTGAGCAAGGAGGGCCTAGGTAGTAGGTACTATGCAACTCTTAAAAGTGACAATCATAAGTGGTCTCCTAGTCTTCTCCCCCCATTTTTTTCTGTCTTCTCTTCCTTGAAACCTAGCTTCTATGTTACACAAAAGTCCAGTTGACTGTACTGAAGAGTGGACCCAGAGATGACCTGGAAGTCCAGATATTATGTGGAGATATAGGCCATAGTGGGAGATCTTGAGACCACCTGCCAAGCTCCTACAAAGTGTAGCTTTGCTAGTGACCTCCCCTGACACCATGTGCAGCCAAAACATTGCAAGTTAGCAAATCCATGGAATCACATATAATAATAAATGATTGATATTTGATGACAACAAATATGGGTTGTTTTATACATAGTTCTGATGAGTGGTTTTCCTTTCTTTCCACCTTCTCCTTGCTTCTTATATAGGTTTTCCTACAGCTGAATAACAAATTACCAAAATCAGGGTACTTTGAAACAGCATACATTTCTGACCTCACAGTTTCTGTGAGTTGGGAGTCTGGACACAGCCTTGCTGGCACTCAGTCTCCTAAGGCTGTAGTGAGGTAGAGAATGGACTGGCTTTTTATCCCAAGGCCTGACATGGTAATATTCCACTGCCACAGTTAATCACACCATTGAAGGGAATTCCTCTTCCTGTGCCTACAAGACTGAGAGCCCAGCTTTCTTCCGGGTATCACCTGGTGGCTCCTTGGGTCCAAATGGCTACCTATGGTCCCATGTGCTTGGGATTCACCTACTTCATCACATCAGCAAAGACAACCTCTGGGGCTGGCCCTTGTTTGTGGGTTTTTGGATAAACAAGCCCTATCCAGCTTTTTATTACCTCACATTAATTGGAAAGGGATGAAAGCACTCCTTACCATTATGAGATTCTACTGGTTAGAAGCAAGCCACTGAATCTGTCCACACTGAGGGAGAAGATATTATACAGTACATAAACCCTAAAGAGGTGAGAGTCAGAAAGTCACCTAATGCTTTCATTAACAGACTTTTTTGGGCAGGTTAGAGCAAAGTACAAGCTGGCAACATTCTTTAAAATAGGGAATCTGTTTCTTTACACACACACACACACACACACACACACACACACACACACACACACATACACACACAAAAGGTGTTAAAGACACCAACAGGAGCAAATATGTCTGGCCCTCTACCTCCTTAAGACAAGTCTTAGGGAGTTTGGAGTTTAGGGCTCAGCTTTGTGTGTGTTGATCAGTGATTGACAGGTTGCCAGGGGACAGGGCAAGAAACATACCTGTATAGTGTATTTGACCGAAGGATCAGGTCCTTGCTCAGGTAAACAGGAGAATAGGAGTGGTGAAGATCTTGATCCTTGAGCTATTTCATATGTGAGAGGTTCCCTCAAGCATTGGCTTCATGCATGTTTACTCTCAGGCCCCACCCACATAGTGAGTCAGAAGCCTCATGTTGGGCCCTGTGTGCCCTCCAGGAAGGGCAGGGGCTTACTTAAGTCTGAGAACTACTGTATTATGGGAATTATGTTCCATTTTATGATCATTTTTCTCTCTCCTGACTATACTTCCTGATTTATAGTCTTGAAGATTGCCAATTATTGCATGTCAGACGCAACCCTTTTCTGAATAGCTAGTGTTCAAAATAATGGAGAAAGATGACTGCTTAGACCTTCCACGTCATGTCATTTTACTGATGTGCTAAATCATATTGGGGTGCTATGTAAATTTATTGCCTTACCCTCATGAGGAAGTTCATAAAACGGAGAACGTATGTGTGTATGAATGTCGTGGAATTCTCCAGGATGAGGTTGAAGGGCAATGTGGGGTGCACTATTAACTTCAAGTAATAAAAGACCCTCTTGCTGCAGAAATAGTTTCTGCTTCAGCTTGACACTTTCTAAGTAAAGAAGCTGCTTCATTTAAAGGACTGTGGCTACAGTGTATCATCTGCGTGCCAGACTGACAACCAGGACTGCTCATTAGGAAGAGGTCTGCAGCAATCTGTATTCCACCTGAAGATCTAGATCTAGGGCTTTGCGTAGCTTAGCCAATATCTCTCCCTATAAGCAAGGCATATTGTTTCAGAACGAATATCTCCATGTAAGCGCTATCTGTCCAGCATCCCCAAGTAGGAGAGATTTATAGAGCACAGCACAGGAGACACTTGCCATACACAATGGATGGCATCCATAAATGGGAATGCTTGTAAAAGTCCCACATGTTTGTTCTCATTTTTTTTTTCCTAGTCCCCAAATGACACAGAATATCCTTCACTATTCTGTGTCATGTCAGGCCATCTGTGAACTTTCTATTTTGCCTGTAAAGTGTTCTTGGGGGGGGGGTGCTGCTCTCACTTTCTGGTGCTGGCCTCTCACTTGCCACTCTGAATTACTAAGTCCTTTCCCTACAAGGCTGTTTATTCAAACTCATACTATGCTGTGTACTACAGGGGCACAGGGATGTCCATCTTCTTTCTCTTCTCACATCATATAGGAAACCTATATAAGGTTTATCCTTATCACCCTAATAAGATCTTAGATTCTAGCATCTAAGATCTTGTGTTAAAGTCCAAGAGGAAACTTCCATCTCATTTGAGGGTTAACCTCCATGCCTCTCATGGGTAAGGCTCTAACCTCTATGACTCTCATAAATCCAACTTGCTCCTGGATACCCTCAGAGGTGCAATGTCAATATCCTGGATACTCTCGGTAAGCCAAGGAGTACCAGTTTCCCTCCAGCTTCAGAGACAGTAGCAATCCCCAAGGTTAGGCACCAGGCAATCCCTTTGAGGACTATGCTGTATGGAACACATGCAGCTTCAATCGCCAGATTTATTGGGAAGCTAAGGTCTTACATGTATTAGAGTCCTGTGTAGGTCAAGAATGACAACAGTAAGATGGAATGACTTTTCTGTCATAGACCCACAATGCAGATGCCCCCTAGGTATGGCAGAAGGAATGGCTGCCTTCTGTTTCTTTTTGGCAAATCTGCTTAGCTCATTTCCTATAAACTAAACATATGAAGCAGAAAAAGGAAGATGGACCTGGCCTGGGCTATCTAATGTCCCTAGACAAACAGTCAAGATAACACAGGAAACAAGAAGACACCCGATGGTACCTCCTTTGCCTGACTGTGTTCCCTGCTAAAATCCTACCATGTAAGTGTCACAGAGATTCCCAATTGCCAATTCATGACATGTACCCATTAGTAGAACTTGTTTAAAAACATGGGTTATGAAGACACATTTCCAGAGATTTCAGTGTGGGATAGGGTCCAAATATTCTTAATTTTAAACCTTTCCTCAGGGATCCTAGAATGGCTACCAGCTCTGAGGAACCTCAGCATTAGGTTCCTCAAAAATATTAATGTCAGTTGTGATTGTCCTAATATATGGGTTTAAAAGGGAAAAACTAAACCAAGAAATACTTAGAACAGGATAAACAAGCTTTGACGAGTACAGGGAGCCATGCCCAGGAACAGAGACAAGATTCTACATAGAGTGAATCAAGAAAGTCCTAAAGGAGCAAGGATAATGAGGAGATGGCTTCAAGGCCACTCAGTCAACTCAACATTTTATAGACCCAGAACCTGCCAGGTAGCTCTGACTTCAAGGAAAACAAATGGAAGGGAAGTGATACCCAACAAGATGAAGTACTTCTCCATGAATCTTTTCACACAACATGTCCAAAATATCTTTACAACCTCCTTCCTTCTCTTCAAAAATAGTTTCATTAAAAAAAAAAAAAAACTACAAAAGCCATAGTATTTGATTTTGGTCAACCCACAAACACGGGCTGAGAAACCATGGGTCATTATGAGATTAAGCCGACACAGGACACTTATCTGTGGATGATCTGAAGGTTGCAATGAGACCAGCCATGAATACCACTACACAACTCACCTTTCGGTCTGGCCAATTGTGCTTTGCAAAGATGGTATCGTAGGTGTCCACTGCCCCATCAGTTATGAGCATGATAGCCTGGCTGCAGATGCTTCCTTGTCCAGTATGGTTGAACTGTGGAAAGAAATGTTTAAAATAAAGCACATATCAGAGAGTCTGTGTATCCACAAGACCTCCAGGGCACACGGTCCTGAACTTAGGAAACCTCAAAATCCAAGAGCTCACTGCATACCACCAACTCAACCCACAGGAGACGCTTTCCATGTGGGTCGCCTTTGTGCTGTGAGAAGGACAAACTACAACTAACTGCAGATCAAGGCAAGAAGGGGAATTCTAAAATTCTAAAACATGTGCTTTCAGGCTACCTAAGTTCTTCTGCCTCAAAGCCACTGAGGAGTTGGCCAAGGACCTTTTAGAATACATTATGAAGGGCAGCAGGCTATGAGAAAGGCAATGTCTCTTTCAAAATTTGCATGAGGCTGATCTGAGGGAGTTGAATGTGTCCAGAATGTTTCAAATACTAAAAATCAAAATAGGCTTTAGAATAAGAATGAAGTTAAAAAAAATGATAAGGTTAAGTACTCTTTTTGAACAATGAACTTAAAGTACATGTTTTAGCATAAAGACTTTGTATTGTTTGCTAGTATGTGTGACATGCTGGAGACCCCACATTGCACTTGCTAGTGTGCAGATCAGAACTTCAGCTTTACATGTTTTAAAAGCTCCTACTCAGAGCCAAGAATGGGACATATGCTTGAAATGGCAGCACTTGGCAGTTGGAAGGACAGGAGGGTTGATAAAAGTTCAAGGTCATCCTGTGCTATGTTTCCAGGCAAGCCTGGGTTTCAGGTTGAGTCTCTGTTCTCAAAACAAACAAACAAACAAAACAAAACAAAATCAAATAATGGGAGTGGGAGCCTGAGATGTGGCTGATGGCAGATCATTTCTTGCGTTATATGTATAAGGCCCTGGGTTTGATCCTAGTACCACACACAAAGGTCCCAGCCTCTCTGAGTAATAGCTACAAGTGGGCAGACATAATTACCAGAGGTAGTATAGCCTTCCTGTGAAGTGAAGGTCAAAAAAAAAAAAAGAAATCTGTAATGAATGCTATTAATGATGTAAGTCAAAGTAACACCAGGTCCTTAAAAAGCCCCCACAATTATGTCATACACTCCCTCCGCTACAATCCAGTGTTTATTCACTTGCTAACATGTATGGGTGTTGCTGGGGATGAAAGATACCCAAATCACTTCCTTCACTTAATGTTGTATTCTCTTTGAAAATACACAGAAAAACTATATGATGTGCCTGCTGATGAGGATTCTAGGAAGAAGAAGCAGAGAAGGGAAAGAGTTTTGTATGAGGTTTTACAAACTTTTCTCAGGAAAGACTTCACTAAGAATGTGATTTTTATTTTTATTTTTGTTAAGATCCTGTCTCAACAACAAAATCAAACTCAAGGGTGGGTGGGGTAGGGAGAGATGGAGGCTCAATTGTGGCTCAGTGGTAAAGCACTTTCCTAGACCTTTCCTGGAGGAGGAAAGGTACCTCAGCAAAGAATGTGTTAAATATCTTGGCTACAATACTGGAAGAGAATGAAGGATACTCTTAACCTTGCTGGTTTGATCCACAATGGCCTAGGGAAAAAATGAGACATTCAAACTAGAGATATTAATGTCTAGTCTTTATTTGTTTACAAGACTGATATGTTTACCACAAATAACTGCATGTATATATGTGTGTGCATATAAATGTATATATGCATGTATGTGGGGAGTAGATGTGTATATATATATGTATGTATGCATGTATGTATGTATATATGTATATGAGTGTGTATGGGTGGATGGGTGGGCAGGTGGAGGGTAGGTAGGTGGATGAATGGATGGAATTACTCTGAGGCCTTATTAGGACAGTGCAAACCAACCACCCACATACAGAGAATCATGATTCAGAGGAAAGCCCTCAATTCTATTCCAGAACCAGATATATTCCTGAGATGTTCTCTTTCCTGAACATCCATTGCTTAATTTGTAACATGGAAATAGCATCCTTACCTAGTTGTTATAACAGATAAAATATTCATGAACCTACTGAACCCTTATTAGCCTTTGGGGGTTGAAACTATGCTCATCCCCCTCTTTCAGGCAGGAAGGTTGAGGCCCCGAGAGGTCAGCTAAGTAGCCTAAGGAGAAACGACTACTGTCTGACAGCTGCTTTCTGAACATGGGCAGAGTACCTATGGCATCTTCATTTGGCACAGTCTGCACTCTATAGAATTTCCATAATGACAGGGGAGCTCCTGAGCAGATAGATATGACATTATGGCCTCAGAATGTCCTCCAATTGTCCCTGTGTTGGAGGAATGACTTTCAGTGTGCTTATGTGGAGAAGTGGTATGGATCTGTAAGAGGCAACGCCAAGTGGGAGGTCCTGAGATCACAGAGACTGCTGTCCTCAAAAGAAATCAAGACAGTTTTCAAGAAAGCAAGCAGTGAGAGTGAGCATGGCCTTCAGTGTTTCTGGCTTTATCATCTAAGACATGACCTCTCATTCTTGCACACACTCCTGATATGATGCCATTATCTGCCCTCAGGGCCTCACCATCAGGCAGCCAGTGGGGCTCTTTTCAGCCTCCCCAACTGTCCTCCCCACTGAGATATCACTGAGATTCTCTCAGGGTAGTGTCTTTCTTCTTTACTTTAGTAAGAAAAGGCAGTCTTTGAGCATGGCTTTCCAGAGAGGTGGCTGGAGCAATGACTAGGGAGGCTATATTCCACCTCTCAGTCTTTGAAAAGCCCACAGCAAGCCTCGGAATAAAAGCCATTCTTGCTTCAGGTCACAGAGACTTCAGAGAGTAGGGACTGGGGCAATTCCTGAAACTCATTCAAAACCACCCTGGAAGAAATATTCCCAACAAAAGGAAAGAAAAGAAGGGAAATGAAGGTATCTGAGTACTGTGACTTGAAAGTCAGGGCCCCCAGGAGCTATTTATTGCAAAAACAGTCCTTTCCTCTCCTGCAGGGGCCCTTGCATGTCCTCTGAAGCAATGTGGAGTTAGAGGATTTTTTAGGAATGCAATTAGATTCAAATGCTTTGATGAGTAATATCTCTTCTCTTCATATTTGTCTTGAACATTTTTTTCATTGAATAGGGAGAGTGATGAAAGTGTTTTCCATAATAATAACAATGACAAGGGCCTGATGATGAACTACAATTAGCTCCCTGATTCATCAGTTAGCAGTAAAACTTTCAATGCATCCTGACATTTAGAGCATTTGGTTGTGATTAACAGTCTTTGAAATGTCACTGAATTTTATTTAATTGGCTAAGAAAAATTTTTTAAAGGTAATCATTGCAAAGATCATATTCATCGCCAAAAAAGATAATTGCAGTTGTCACATGACAAGGTAGATGCTAACTACTGTAGCAAACTGGCTCTGTGTTCTTTGTAGAGTCTAATGAATGGAGAAGCGATCAATAACTGCAGAGGGCTTAGAAGTTTATTTGAATGCTCTTTCAAAGCCATGAGTATCAACTACCACAAGCCTTTAAGTCATCTGAGCAAATACCAAAACTGAAATGTTGGTAATTGCAAGACAGAATAAATTCCATTTAATTACTGCAACCTCTGAGCCATTCTGAGCTCCAGCCAGTCACAATATCAATGTGTGTGTGCATGGGAATTTGTGTGTGTGTGTGTGTGTGTGTGTGTGTGTGTGTGTGTGTGTGTGTGCACGCGCGCGCATGGGAATTTATGTGTGTGTGTGTGTGTGTGACAGAAAGAGAGAGAGAGCTTTTTAATTTTATATAGGCTTACAGAGGCAGACATAACACACAGGAAGAGAATTCTAACACTTACAGGCCACATTGATGAAGTGGAAAATAGATAAAGCTTCGTTTTCATGGAAGATTAACCATCCCTGTGTTTGTCTAAGAATTTAGCTATTTAATAGCCCAATGGTGAGAGATGGGGTGGAAATGTTTCTCTATAAGATGAATGTGCACTCAGAGGAATATGGTGCCAGCTGCCAGCCATTCTCCAGCATGGACATTTGGCAGCCTTCACTAGGGCTGCTTCCCACTATTTAGGATGGATGAGCAGTCCATCTGGGGTCTGACTGGCCACATTCTGCAGGTGAAGATCAGGCTTATCAATAGATAGAAGGTTTCACTGCTTAGAATACTAGGATCCAATGAGATGTCTCAGTGTGTGAAAGTTGCTTGCCTCCAAGTCTGATGATCTGAGTTCAATCCCCAGAACCTACATGGTGGAAGGAAAGAACAGACTGCCACAAGTTGTACTCTGACCTCCACAAATATACAATGCAATGTATACATACACACATACTTACACACTTACATACATACATACATACACACATATATACATACTTTCATACTGACATATTTACATATATACATGGGTGTGATAAATTATTGACAAGGAGTTGAGGTGGGAAAAAGCTACCCAAATTGGTGTTTTTTCTAGGTCATAGTGGTCTCTGGCAGTGTGCGCACAATATTTTGGAGGATATAAAGGATATTATGTCCAAACATGCTGCAGGCCTTCTTGCAAAAAAAAATGTTTTTAAGTTTTGAAATGGTGAAAATACATGTGTGAGTGCACTGCAAATATCCAGGATGAGGATGGCTCCCCAACTTGCATACAAGCCTATGTTGAAGATCTTGACAGATCAGTGTTTATCTGGCCATAGTGCTGGCTCAGGAATGTCTGAAAACAAAACTGGTGAATGGAAGGACAGAAAAGGAAAAACAAAAGCAAAATGAAACAAATGCTACAAGGAAAGGAAAAAAGGAGTGGGGGAGTTAAGGAGAAGCCATGCAAGAGGTGAGGCCAAGTCTCAGAGTGTAAACTATAGCTGTTTTGAGACAGGATGGAAAGGCTGGGAGTTATGGAGTGTGGACGAAGAAGTTCCAAAGACTAACGTCTAGGGAAAACTTCTCACCAGCTGAGAATCAAGAATTCCAACAGGACAACTGAGACTTCTGAAGAAAAGGGTCCAGACACCAAAATAAGACAAGACAAGTAAGTAGCCCAGATGTTCCAGCCTCACAGACTTCCTCAATAGCTGTTTCCTCAAAAACCTACATCCAGAACAATTTCAAAACGGCTAGCTAAGATGGCTCAGCCCCACAGACTCTACCAGCTAGGACTTCAGTAAAGCTCTGAACTTTCTCACCCAAAGTTCAGCTTCTGACTATAAACTTCTCAAGACATTTAAATAGCTAAGCACAAAATTATTGGACATCAAATGTTACTATTAACTTGCTTAACCATTTTTCCATTCTTATTTGGCTCCCCAAACAGGTTTCCTACATCCCACATCAGCAGGAAACAATTTTAAGAAAGTAACATCCCATTCCCAGAAGATGGGGTGGGTGATTTTTTTGGTCATTTGATGAGTTATAGATGTTTGCTGTTAGTTAGGGGGATTGGGTACAAATTGTTAAATGGTCTTGTTAAACAAAGTTTAGGAGGTTAAACCCAGGGATTTTTCTCTTTTTCTTTTCTTTATCCTTCTTTCTCTCTTATGTAGGGTGAAAAATCCTCAAAAGAAAAAAAAAGGGGACATAGGCATGATATGGGAATGATAAAAAAGGGGTTAGATTATTGAATCTACTCATACCTTTGTATAATGATACAAAATTAAGGTTAACCTTTTAAGGTATTGTACCTATGTAACTCTTAAAAATACAATGTGAAGTTCTAGACATTTTGATAGCAACTATCACAAACTATTTAGGATAATTAAGAAATGCCAACTAATAGTCATTCAAACTTGTTGTTTTATTATGTACTAGTTTAGTTTATCACAAATGGTTTCTAAGTTGATCAGATAGTAAGTTGCTAAGAGAGATGCAACATTTGCTTATTCAAATATATGGAGATAGATAGATGGTCTTCAAAAACTTAAAGAGATCTGTAGAATATGGCATTTAAAGATGTTTTCTTAACTTAATATTTTTTGATATTGAGACATGTCAATTCCTGACAGCACTCTCCATTCTACTTCAAGCAAATGATGAGCATCAAAGAATCTCCATTTGGAGATGACTGCATTAGTGGCATTAGTAACAAGCCTGTCATTGGACAAGAGAAAGCCCTTGCTTCAACTGTAGACAGAATGTTGTCTGAAAAGGACAAAACTTGGAAGCAGGTAAGTCAACACCCTAGCTTTGCCAATACAGGGTAGACAAGTCCTTCATAATTCCTGCTTTACAATTAATGTCTGTCAGAAATACTGGGCCAAAAGGTTGAAGATAGATGCTCCAACATCGGAGAGAGAAACTGGGGACTGTCCAGGCAGCCAGTTGTCTGTCATTTCTTAGTTTTAGAAGCTGCTTGCTCTGCATTTCCTGTTTATTCAGGTATATTTATTTTTCTCAGGCCTCTGGTGTGGTTGAAGACTAGATAGTTATAGTCTCTCTGTTAAGTTTTAAGTTGTTTAGGAATTAAAAGGATGTTTTAGGTCTAAGAAGATGTTTTTAAGTTGGTAATGCAAGTGAGGATGAAAATTGAGTTAGGTGTAAACTTTAAATTCATTGAGATAGACAGATAATAGAATATTAATAACAGTTGCCAAATACATATGGACTGGACATTGGGAATGTATGTCATACCTTATAGTTTTCATAATTGCTGCCTATTTGTTCTTATTATTTTGTATTTTATTTATTGTCATAAGAAACAGAGGCTTTTATTGGACTAAAAGGGGGAAATGCTGGGAAAAAAGATATAATAAAATTTTTTTAAAAGGAAAAAAAGAATTGCACCAGTTAATAAGATTTGCTGTGAAGGTGTTGATAGTGAAATATTATGGACTTTATATAGAAATATTTTCTAATAAGGCTAATAAAATAGCATGAACCACAATAAAGGCCCAAGCTTATGGGAAATGCAAGAATGGCTTTACTGCTATCCTAGAAATGTCACAAACATGACTGCAAACTTTTGTTTACAGTGTAAATACCCTAACTTCTCTTACAACTTTGATTTATTCTTATCATCTATAATCCTGTCAGGTACATCCTGAAGCTAAAATATGATCTCATTTAGATTCTTAGCAGTATGTCTCACTGCTTCCCTGAGTACCTCTCTTTTTATTAAGCCATATTCTTACATTTCCTCCAGGTGTGACCCATCATCTGCCACTTCAGTGACCGACAGAATATCTTTGTCTGAAGTCCTAGCAATGGAAGAAACAGGACAATGCAGTGACAGCCAAATCTGGTAAAGGTGGTGGGAACGCACTGGGGATACAGTTCTCATGAAATATCACCCATATTGGGATGAGACTTTTAGGCCGTGTATCATCTCCCTTAGAATCCCAAGTGTGGCTCTAAGTAACTCCAATAAAAATTATTTAGCAAGTTGGACCTGTATGGAATCCTTTCTCTGGTTTGTCTATGCACTGTATAGGGTAAATAGGCATTTCTGTATGTGTCTCCAGGAAAAGCCACACATCTGCCTTTATAGATAACAAAAAAAGAGTGAAGCTGAGAATCCATTATTCAGTAGCACACAGAAGTTCCCTGCTCAGCCAACCTATAGCCACAAATTTAATCATATAATGGTGCCCTAACTCACCCTCCTCTACCACCAAGGGCAAGAAAGCAAGTATGCACCCCAGGGAAGACTTCTAACAATGGCTTGCAGCTGAGAGTAGTTCTTCAAATAAAAAGACTGAATTTCCAAATCAAGACAAGCCTTTTCAGTATCACCTCTTAGAAAGAGAAGGATAAACTCAGGAGGGCAGAGATTGAGATCTCCAAGCCTTGAGAAGTCACTTGCTTGGATCCAAACCACTGTAAAGAAGCAATTTGCCCTCTGCCCAGGTCAGGGGTTTCTAAGCTATTGATATCCTATTAACAGGGATATGCTCTTTAAAACATGAAGTGTGTGAGTGTGTGTGTGTGTGTAAGAGAGAGAAGGGGAGAGAGAGAGAAAACTCCTGGAGCTCAGGTTGGCCTTGAACTTTAGACTCATCTTCCTCCATCACCCACCTGCTAAGATTATAGATTCATGCCACCATGCACTGTTTACATATTACTGGGGTGTGAACCCAGGGCTTCTTGCCTGCTAGGCAAGCACTTTTCTGGTGCATCCCAGCTTCAGAACATGAACTCTTGCATACATGCTAATCAACGGTAGCCAACAGCTCTGGGAATGAAGCAAGAGGAGACAGCTTTGGGTGTATATTAGAGAAAATGAGTAGGGACCTCCTTTCTCTGTTTCATCTTCAGGAGGAAAAGACTGGCTCAGGATTGAGACCAAAATGGCTTTATTTGTGTTGGTACATGCCATTGAAGAAAGAAACTCTGGGTGTTATGACAACCCTTGACGCAAGAGCCAATGTAGCTATGTATGAAAAACCCAAGTCTAGGTTGAGATTTTGCTGAGTGGCAAAGAAAAATCAAGGAAAGCCCAACCTTAGGATCCAGACAAATTATCTACCATGTATAATCTTTTACAGTGTTGGGTGACCCACCGCCCTGACCTTCCTTTAGCTCACATGCATAATCACAATGATCTTGCTTTGCAGAGCTGACACCCTGATCCACATGTGGGTAGCATTCCAGTTTGTACCTGTTGCTCTCAGAGCACCTCAGGACTGAAAATAAAACTGACTTCAATTTCCTACAGATCCTGTCTATTGTGCTGAGCCTGAGAAAGGCGGCTCAAAGAGGTACTTACATCATTGAGTATGTTGAAGGCCTCATTCAGAGCGATATCCAGCATTCCAATTCCTTTGGCAAAAAGTTTGTCCAGATGCTCCCTGAAGTGCTGAAATGACAATGCAGAAAAGTCTATTAGAACTCTGCAAGTGTCCCCTCTTTGTGGAAACTGTTATCAGCTCATCCCCCATCCTCTGCCACACTCCTAATTGCTTCTGTGGGCTCTGTGTTCCTATCTTAGGAGGCTTTCTCAGGCTGTTTGGTTCTCAGACCGGTTCACAGTGCTTCCCTTTGTGTCCTAGTTGCTTCTCTGTGGCTGTGATAAAAAGAACACTGACCAGAAACCACTCCAGGGAGGAAAGGAGGCTTTATTTCATCTTAAAACTCCAAGGTCAAAATCCATTGCTGAAAGAGGTCAGGGCTGGATCTCAAGGCAGGATCCTCAAGGCAGGAACTGAAGCAGAGATCCAGGAGGAAAGCTGCTTACTGTATTGTTCCTGTGGCTTGTTCAGATGCTCTCTCACACAACCCATGACCACTTGCCTAGATGGTAGCACCACGCTTACACCAATTATTGATCAAGAAAATGCCCTCAGACTCAGACATGTCCACAGGCCAATGGAGGCGTTTTCTCAGTTGAGGTCTTCTCTTTCCCCGTACCTCCACTGTGTATCAAGTTGAGCCATACCCACTGTTTGTAGTGCCACCCCTAGGCAGGTGTGGTCCTGGGTGGTACAATAAAGCATGTGAACAACCCACAAGAACAATACAGTGAGCAGCTTTCCCCCAGGGTCTCTGATAACCAGCATACTTTGCAACCTCAGGTTGCTACCTTACAGACTCAGATCTAGCTTGCTTCCAGCACTCCTGATAAGCAAGTATCTAATGAGACTCTATCCCCACTCAAAACTGTTTACTTCTTTGAGATAGGCAGGACCCTGTCTCCTGGGTTTATCACATGGCAGGTAGGCATAGAAGCTTCTCCGTTAGACATGTCTGAAGTGCAAGGATAAAGAACAGATCTCGTCACATAGCTGTACTCATGGCAAAGCAGAGCAGGATAGAAGCCACACAAGAACCTCAAGGAGTAGTCAGAAAGGGAATGAGCCTCCTTGGCAGCAGCCAGGAGTCTCTGCTGGTTATTCTGGTTCTTAGAAGTCGAGCCTCAGCTTCATAAGAAAGTAACCATGGAACCCTGAGAAGAAGCATGGCACACGAGGAATCACATGTCACACAGCATGCTGGAATCTGGGCTTTGATTCGTTTTGGTGGTCTGTGCTGAGGATACATCCTGGGCTTGCATATGCTCGGCAATGCGCACTGCCTATTGTGTGACATCCCCAAGCTCTGAACTAAGAAGTTGGCCTTTAACTGGGCCCAGGGCTGTATCATTATGATTAGGTGATACTTCACAAGTGCATGTGGTATCATATCCATCACCCCTGCTCAGGGGTGTTCAGTAACACAGGCTTCTACTGCATGGTTGCCATTTCATTCTTCTTTTAATCCGTGTGCGGCTATGTGTCACATGCTGCCTCGGGCAAGGGCTCCTTTTATTGCTGGACCCAGAGAGTCAAATGGAATAACACAACACAGAGATGGGCTAGGTGTTCTTTGTAACAAGGTCAGTTGGTTTTGTTTTGCTTTGTTTTGTTTTTCCAGATACAAATAGGATTCATACATTAGGTGAAAAAAAAAAATACTTCCTCGAAGAGAGACTTTCCAAATAGTGCTGTAGATAGAGGATTCTCTTTGCTTCTCTTTCTTCTCTGCCTCATTCCACATTCCATACTCTACCCTTCTTTCCTACCCTTAACATAAACCAAATCAGCTCACCTCCCTAGTCTTAGAGCTGCACTTAACTCTCAGCCAAGCTCTACACACAGAGCTGCCTTCTAAGAAACTATTTCCGGGGGTGTCATGTCCACCAATTGCTGCACTACTCAATTTGGCAGCCGCAGGTAACCTATAGCTGCTGACATTTAAGCTGAAATAAAATTACAAACCATTAAACACCCTGCTCTACTGTAGCTCAAGCCACATTTTCAAGTGCTCATTAACCCCTTGTGGCTAGTGACCACCTCACACTCAGTGTTCACGTAGGAGCACTGTTGTCACTACAGAGGGTTTCCCTGCACAGCATCAACCTGAAGACTCAAGGGTCAGAGTAGTCATTTTGGCTCATATCAATGACAAATAGTGAGTCTAAGGAGTAACATGGTATGATAGTTAATCTGGGATGTCAAATGGACTGGATGTGGAATCAACTAAGAGACAAGCTGCTGTGAATATCTGGGAGGGATTTTCTTGATCAAATTATTTGAAGTGGGGGGGACCCCTTATAAATGTAGGTGGCAGTTTCTGGTAGCAGCCCAGGTAAAAAGAGGTCCAAGGGGACAGCTTTGCTTCCTGTCTGCCTTCGCAGCTCCTTTCCCAGTTCACCAAGCTTCCCAGGCTTCTAACATAGACTGAAGGCCAGTGGCTCTCCATGACTCCCCTAAGTCCTCAGAGACACCCTGAGACTGCCAAGGTACCTAGACTCATGGAATGAGTACCTACCTGGCTCTCAGCCTCTCCAGTATGACAACAGATACTGTTGGATTGCATAGACTATATCCTGTATGTCAAATAAATCCCCATTCCTTCTATTGCTTCTGTTCCCCCAAGAGACCTCTTAATGATACAGATGGGGACCCAGTACCCTTTTCCTTTATTCTGACTCTCTCTTTTATACCAACACATTATATGTGGCGTGAATGAGACCACTTTCTGGTTTTATGGCCTGGTTTTATTTTGGTTGGTGTGATAAAAGTATCCTATCAAAGAGCAACTTAGTGGAGAAAAGGTTTATTTAAATGGCTTACAAGTCCAGGTTACAGTCCATCACTGGAGGAAGTCGAGGGAGGAACTCAAGCAGCTATGCACAGTCATGTCACATCTAGTCACGACCTCCCTCACTCCCTCCCTTCCTGCCTTCCTTCCTTCTTTCCGCCCTTCCTTCTTTCCTTCCTCCCTTCCTTCCTTCCTTGTTTGCTTGTTTATCTGCTTTCTCCTATCTTACACTGTTTGGGAAACCCTCCCTAGAGTGTGGTGCTGTCCACAGAGGGATGTGTCTTCTTTTATAAATTAATAATCGAGACAGTCACTCACAGATGTGCCCAAAGGCCAGTCTAATCCAGATGACTGCTCAGTAAGACTCTGCTCCCAGCTGATTCTAGGCTGTTTCCAGCTGACAATTAAACTGACCAGCACACCTTCCAGGACCAAGAAATGGAGTTCCCGTGTAGTCATACTTAAGCTTTATTGTGCAATCTGCAATTGGACTGATTGGACTAACTGTTGCCTGGAAACCTTCCCCCAAATTGTACTGTGTTTTTTATGTGCTGACAATGAACCAACAGGCATTAGACTTCCTTTAGTCTGATCCCGGTTGACAAAGTCAGTCTGCACTGGGTTTTCATTCTCATCTCTTTGTGTGGTTCAGTTCTGCTCCCCTGTCTGATGCCTGCAGGGACCCATTGATGGGTGCTTATCTGAGAGCACCAGAATGACTTATCCAGGACCCATTCAGGGTCCGTGCTGAGGATGTTCAATGGAAGAAGTGGCTTGGATGGAAATAAGGTTCTACAGGCAGGAGTTCTGCCAAAGTCCAATCACCAGTCTCCTGTGTTAGGGTGCTGCCAGCCTATTTCCTTGTGCTCTAGCTGTTCTCATAAATATGCCATGGCTACAAGCATCCTTCCATACACATGCTCTGTGGAAGTATAATTTGGAGTTTTAAAAAAAGGTTCTGAAATCTTGTACAAATAGAGGGAAAGTGGGGATGGGGTGGGGAAGGATATTATCCAATAATTAAAGTTTAAAAAAGAAAATCAGAAAGTCAGTGGCTATGGAAGTGGCTTAATTCTTAAGTGCTTGCATCACAAGCATGAGATCCTGAGTTTAGCTGGAATACAGGGAAGCAGAGACAGGAGACTCTCAGGAGCTCATTGGCCAGCAAGTTTAGTCACTTGATGAGCTATAGGTTGAGTGAGAGACTGTCTTAAAAGGAGAGCAAATGAAGAAGACACAAACATTACCACACACACACCCTCCTGAAGGTAGTTAGCCAACTACCTCATTTGCAGCTTTATAATCCAATACATCTTGGAAAATAACATCTTGCCCTTCAAGGACCAGGTTGTTTCAAATGAGAACTAGCATGGTTAATTTCACTGACCCACGATCCCCAAGGGTCCTTAGGAGCCTCGCTACAATGAATAGAAGATTCTAAATTGCCTGGCTGGGAACTGCTCAACAATTGTGGACAGAAGGTGGCCAGTTCCTGTGGTTTTTCTAAATTAAAATAAGTCATTTGTGGGAAGTGGTGACAGCCCCCATTGTATTATTAAACTTCAATAAAGGAAGAGTACAGTGGCTTGTTATCTTTGCTTCAGACAATTCATGTGGCATATGCTGCTGCCCAGGAAGAGGCCTTGCTTCCAAAGCAATTAGTGCAGCTTGCTGCCTGGGGAGATAAACCTGCCATGGCTCCCCATGCCCAATGCCAGCAGGCACCATGGAGCTGGCTTATCTCCTTCACACAGTCACCATATCCTGGCCAGTGGAGGACCCAGGCGCAATGGGCTCTCCCTTCACCTGCATTTGATTAGGGAGAATCATACTGATAATTCTCTCTGTGAAAAAAGCAGTCCTGTGCTTCCCTGTCCGGGCTTCTTACTTTCTATTGCTGTGTAAAGCGCAATGACCAAAAGTAACCTGTGAAGTGTCTTCTTTAGTTAGGGTTTCTATTGTTTCGAGGAAACACCGTGACCAAAAAGCAAGTTGGGGAAGAAAGGGTTTTTTCGATTTACACTTCCACGGCACTGCTTATCATTGAAGGCAGTCAGAGCAGGAACCTGGAGTCAGAAGTAGACCTAGAGGCCATGGAGGGGTGCTACTTACTGGCTTGCTCCCTATGAGTTGCTCAGCCTACTTTCTTTTTTTTAAATTTTAAATAAATTTATTTATTTGTTGCTTCAGGTTACATATTGTCCTCTTTACCCCCTTCCCAGCCCCGCTCTTCCACCCTCTACCCCCTAACCCTTCCATCCCACTCCTCTGGAGTGGAGTGTCCCTACATAATAGTCCCTCGCCCCATCAGCCTGCTTTCTTATAGAGTTCAGGACCACCAGCCCAGGAATGGCACCATTTACAATAAGCTGGAAGAAAATGTCCTACCACTGGATTTTTTCTTGTTTTTCCAAGACAGGGTTGTAGTTTTGACTGTCCTGGAATGTACTCTGTAAACCAGACTGGCCTCGAACTTATGAGGTCTGCCAGCCTCTGCCTCCCAAGTGTTGGGATTAAAGGCATGTGTCACCACCCAAGGCCTACAGTTGGATCTTATGCTGACATTTTCTCAATTAAGGTTCCTTCCTTTCAGATAACTCTGGTTTATGTGTCTAGTTCACATAAGACTAGTCAGCACAGGTAGTAAAGATGACTTTACATCTTGTAAGTCTATCACTGAGGAAAGCTAGGGCAGGAGCCTGGAGGTAGCAGAGAGCCATCTGGGTGTCACTGCTTACTGGCTTGCTCCCTAATGGCTTTGCTCAGCCTGTTTCTTATAGTACCTAGGACCTGCAGCCTAGGAATGGCAACATCCATAGTGAGCTGGGCCCTCCCATGTCAACCATCAGTCAAGAAAATGCATCATAGGCTTGCCTGAAGGCCAATCTGGTGGGGACATTTTCTCAATTGAGAGTCCCTCTTCCAGAGTGACTATCTTGTGATAAGCTGGTATAAAAGAAGCCAGCACACCATGTAATTATAATAAATGTCTAGGTCCATCCGCTCAAGGTCAGGGAGTCAAAGATGAAGTAGACGACTACAGGCAAAGCCATACCCATCCAGAGTCCTTGAGAACCAGGGGCTTTAGAGTCATCTGAAAGGAAGGAACACCAATTGAGAAAATGCCTCCATAAGGTCCAGCTGTAGCACATTTTCTTAATTCATGATTGATTGGAGAGGAACCAGTCCATTGTTGGTGGTTCCATATCTGGGCTAGTGGTCCTAAGTTCTATAAGAAAGCAGGCTGAGAAAGCCATAAAAAGCAAGCCTGTAAGCAGTAGTCCTCCATGGCCTCTGCATCAGCCCCTGCCTCTAGGTTTCTGACCTTTGAGTTCCTGTCCTGGCTTCCTTCAATGATGGACTACAATGTGGGAGCATAACCAAAGAAACCCTTTCCTTCCCAACTTGCTTTTATGGTCATGGTATTTATCACATCACTTGACACTGCAACTAAGACAGGCTCTAGTAAGAGATGGACAGTATTTAGGCTAAGAGCCACCAGGCCACTGAGTGCTGTATTCTTCACTTTCATACCCTGGGATGGTCAGTGTTAGCTGCCAACTTCCCAGAATCTAGAATTACCTAGGAGGTGGGCCTCTAGGTATTAACTGAGCTGGGGAGACCTACATGTTGTAGATGTCACTGGGATCTCAACTATATAAATGGAGAAATAGCTCAATGACAGCATGCACTCATAGCTCTCTGCTTCCCAATTGAGGGTGCAATGCGATCAGCGGCTTCCAGTTCCTGCTGCCTTGACTTTCCACCATGGTGAATTGTGCCCCAGAATTGTAAGCTGGAATAAACAATTCTTCTTTAAAATGGTTGTGCCAGTGTTTTATCGCAGCAATAGGACATGCCCATTATAAAAGAATGGATTGTTGTGTACCTAAACCATGAGAGAGTTTCAGACACTATCTTAGCAAGTACTGTGACAGTGGCCAGCACAGGCAGAGTGACTAAAACTATATGAAAGGCAGTCAGTGTGAGATTTCTGTATGCTTTTTCACTCCATCCTCCTGACATTCACCCAAAGAAGGACATGTTACACTCTTCTTTTGCATTAGGTCAATGGGGACTCAGTCTGAAGAAATAATTGGCCCACAATGATACAGTATGTCAGATAGACATCACAAGTCCACCCCTTGTCAACATGACACATAATCATATCTGCTTATGTCATGACTAGTTTCCAAATGAAGACAATAACCAGGTTATAGTTATACCTAACATGATATATATAACTATCCCATATGCAACTGAAAACACATTATATATTTAACCATGTCATAATTGTGCCTAGTATGATATAACTATCTCTCACACAACCACAAACACATTATAAGTTTAGAATAGGTGACTTCTTTCAGTATCCCAAACTTAAACTCAGTAACCACTGATATTCTATTCTCTCCACTGACATCACATTACATGATACAGAAATCGAGTAAAGAAAACATAAATATCTGTACAACCATTGTTGTACATTATGTTGTATTTCTAAGGAAATACAACATAAACACTCATGCCAATTATAATCCTCACTTCTCCAACTGGTCATGTGGCCTCAGTTGGTATTAATAACCACCACCTTCCTCTACTTCCCGCTCCGTATTTCTTCTATCTCCAGCAAGAACCTCAAAAATTCTTGGCTCTTGTCCCAGAGGAGTGACCAACACCTTCATTCCTGATGGGTCTCTACACATTGTCATCCTGTTTGGATTAGGCTGTTCTACTTTCCCATTGACTTTAATCACAGGACATGGTAATACCAAGAAATGCACCAAAGGATCTCCTTCAGGCATAAACTTTCCTACCACCATTGTGGAGAATCAACCCAATGTTCCCATGGTACTCTGGATCAGTCACCCCTCCTAACACTGCTATTCTTTTCTTAGCCTGTTGGCTTATGGGCATCAGATGGCCAAAGCAGCCATGGGAAAGTCTGACCTTCAGTTCAATGGAATGCTTATTGTGTCTCCTGGCAGGGACTCTACTTTCCACTCTACAACCAAAACTTCTACATCTTGAGGAACAGGAAGCAAAAATTTTTCTAATGGGTCACTAGGGATGATAGTGGGTGGTACTATTCTCTTTTCTATTTCTTGATTCCTGGATCTGTGGATCTTGCCAGGGAGAACTAGTCCCATTTACTAGATCCTGAGTCAAAGCATGTACTGCCTTCTGGAGAGCTCTGCCCCAGCTACTCAGGCTGCTGTTACCTAATTAGTGCTGAAACTGTGCCCTCAAAAGGCCATTCCATCTTTCTATCATGCAACCTGCTTCAAGATGGTGGAAACATGGTAAGACCAGAAAATTCTATGACCATGGGCCCATTGTCACACATCCCTGACTGTGAAGTGAGTTCCTTGGTCAGGAGCAAGTGTGAAATGTTGTGTGGTATATCAGGATAGTGGTTAAGGTATTCTTGGCAGAAGTATTACAGGCAGGAAAGGCAAATTCATAATCAGAATAAGTATTCTAGTAAGGACAAAGCATTGTCTTCCCAGGGAGGAAGTGGTCCAGTGTAAATAACCCACTACCAAGCCACTAGCTGGTCATCCCAGAGAAGGATGCCTTATCTGGGGCTCAATGTTGGTCTCTGCTGCTTAAAGATCTGGCACTCAGCAGTAGCTGTAGCCAGGTGAGTTTTGGTGAATGGAAGTCAATATTGCCGAGCCCATGAATAACCACAGTCTCTGCCACTATGACCACTTTATTCATGGGCCTACTGGGTAATGAGAGGGTTGGATGGGGAAAGAGGCCTGGCTGCCAACAAAAGGACTATCCTATCTACTTGATTATTGAACTCCTCCTCTCCTGAAGTCACCCTTTGATAAGCATTTACATGGAACATAAGTTCCTTCATACCCTTGGCCAGTTTGGAGAGATCTATCCACATATTCTTCCCCAGATGTATTTCTTACCATTTTTTTTTCAATCATGGTCTTTCTAAGTACCTAACCAACCAACCAACTCATAGACTGTAGCCCATGAATCAGTGAATAATTGTACTTCTGGCCATTTCTTCTTTCAAACAAAATCTAAGACCATATGTACTTCCTGAAGTTCTCCCACTATGAATATCTCACTTTACCATGTCTCAGTCTGCCCATCACAGGACACACCCCATGAAGTTATGGGAGCAGATGACATTGTAACAGGAACAGAAACCATAGGCAACTGAGCAACTTCTTTATGTAAGTTGCCTGTGCCTTCCAGACCTGATTGGACTGACCATGTATACACCACTTTCATTTGATAATTTGATAAAGCTGCTGTGCCCATCTGACTTTATGACTCAGTGGGTCAGATAAGAACCAGGTCATGATGGACAGCTCAAGTTGCATGCTAACTTAGTTACCCATTGTCATACATTAAGTTTCTACTAAAGCCCAGTAACAGTCCAAGAGTTGTCTCTCAAAAGAAGAAGAGTTGTCTGAAAATGATGGAAGAGCCTTGCTTTAAAAATCCAAAGGTCTCTTTCGTGATTCACCTATAGGGGCCTGACAAAGTCTCCAAACAGCATCCCTATCTGTCACTGACATGCCAAGTACCATTGGGTCTGTTGGATCATGTGGTCTAAGTGGTAGAGCAGCCTTCACAGCAGCCTGCTGTTGAAGAGTCTTCTCCTCAACACCAGGCTCCTCACAATGCTAGCAGCTTTCCAAGTCGCTTAGTATATAAGTGAGAAATGTGCTGTCTCCAGAATCAAAATAGACCACTAAACATTGTGCTTCTTTCTTGGTGGTAGGTGGGGCCAGGTGGAATAGTTTATCTTTTATCTCAGAAGAAATATCTCTGAATACCACACATCACTAGACTTCTGAGAATTTCACTGAGGTAGAAAGCCCTTGAATTTTGGTTGCATTTATTGCCCATGCTCTAATGTCTATATGTGTTACCAACAAATCCAAAGTGGTTGCTAACTCCTGATCACTTGGCCCAATAATGTCATCAATGTAGTGAGCCAATGTGATATTTGATGGAAGATACAGGTGATCAAGATCCCTTAGAACTAAGTTATGATACAGTGCTGGAGAATGAATATACCCTTGAGGTAAAACTGTGAAGGTATACTCCTGGCCTTTCCAACAAAAAGCAAATTGCTTCTACTGGTTCCTATTGATCAGATACCAAAAAACAAAAGGCATTTGGACAATAAATAGCCACAGTCCATATATCATGAGATATGTTAATTTGTGTGAGTAGGGACAATATATCTGGTACAATTGCTGGAATTGGAGTCACCCTTGATTGAGTTCTCAATTGTCAATTGTCATTCGCCATGATCCATTTGTCTTCTGCATTGGTCAGATAGGAGACTTAAATGGAAATGTAGTGGAGGTTTGGATTTCTTTGGAAACAAAGTTATATTGAATGAATATGTAAGGGCTTCTGAAAAACAGACTCATAAAAGGGGCATACAAAATCAGTCTAAAGACTGGCACCTGTGGGGAACACCTGGGAGAGCATGTGGTCATGGTCAACAGGTGTACCTCAAGAGAAGGGCATAAGTTGGCCAATGAGAAAACATGATGGTGCATAATTAGAGAGAACTTATTAAAAAGGAAGGCCAGGAAAATCAAGAGGACTTTTTTTGCTTGGCATTGTTTCCCATTGTTACTCTAGACAGTATTTTGCTGAAGGTTGTGACAGCTAAGCCTTGTTTGGAAAAACAAAACAGCCAGCACTGAGACCAGGCACAGAGTGCAGACCTGCCCAGGGACCCAATGCCAAGTGAGGGGGTAGCAACTGCCAGCACTGAGGCCCCACAGATGGAAACAACTTGACCCTAAGTAGGGTTGCACCAACAGCCTGTGCTTAGGCCAATGGACAATGAAGAGACTGGGGCCTAAAGTGAGTGTGTGATGACGGCCAGCTACTAGGCTGCTTAGTACAGCACCTGCCCTAGGCAGCAAGCTCAGGTGGCCAGAGGAGGCCTCGTGGCACAACACCTGCTGCGAGAGGATTCAGCTATTTCAAACTGACTGAAGAGACTGCAGAACCAAGTGGGGGATGTAGCAACTGCCATCAAGATAGCCCAGTGACCACTGGGCTGCTGCTGATTGCTGTGCTCCCTTTGGTACTGTCTGACAAATTGCCCCTAGGAAACATGCCTAAGAACATCTTCATTTTGGTATCCTTCTAAAGTGCCTTGGGTGGGTTGGCTAGAAGGTGTTTATAATTATCAATAAAAAGTTATAAGGTACACCAACATCGAAATGTGGTGGGAATGACCACACATGAATCTTTCAAGTCCTTGATGGTGGCACTAATTTTTATAGTTCCTCCACAGATGTGACACTGATTTTGATTCACTACTTTCTGTTGGGGAAGTTCTAATAACATTGCTTCTGATAGGCTGGTTTCAGGGCTGAGATCTGGTTACCGCCCCTTCTGAGGCATTCTCTTGATTGGTTAACAAAAGTCACTGATAGCCAATTAGCTGGGCAGAAAGAGCATAGGAAGGTGGGACTTCCTGAGATTAAAACAGAAACCCTTTGTTTTACACAGAGGATTAACTCATTCCATCAGGAGACATGGAAGCAGATAGACGTGTTTGAGAAAGCTGGAAGGTAATCACAAGCACATGGTGGTTTGGGATTAGATGATCAGGGTTAACTTAGAGTAGCTAATTGAGAGTCTGCCCAGCTAAGAGTTAAGCATTGAAACATTAAAATGTCTTGGTGTATTTAATTATTGGGGAAATGACCATGGCAGCTTATAGGCCATCAATCCAATCAATCCAGGGCCATCAGACTCCTGGACTCACGTCGAACTCTAGCGAATCTCCTGCCAAGCCACCGGTAATTCCACCTGCCTAATATAATAACTTATATTACTTAACAGAGTTTAGGTTACAGGTGGTGTAGGCCACCCTTGGTCTGGGGTCCTTTCCCCAGATAAATCAGGACACTGGTTAAGGCAGGCCAGGCCCATTGGCTGATATCCTGCCAGGCCTCCCTCTGCTCTACCAAGCCACTGGCTACTCCACTGGTCTAATCTTACAATTTATACTTATTAATAAAAACAATTGATAATTAAATTGCAGCTTCAGGTGGCACCCAACATTGGTAAGGCTTTATGGGTAATTTGATTTTCAAAACTTTAGAGAAAACTACAGATTTTGAAATTATGATGCCAGTTGTTGACAATGTGGCAATGTTTGCTGCTGACCTCTATACTGTTTTTCAATCAGACTGGACATTTTATGCTGTTTACTTTTTTTTTTTCTTTTATTGGTTTGTCATAAGGAAGAAGTTTGTTACACAATTAAAAAGTATGCAAGTGCAGATTGAGGAGCTTAAGAAAAATCTGCCAGGGCAGGTGACTGGAACTGAGGAAATGGCATGTTCTTTCCTAGCTAGGTCTCCACAGCCACTGTGTGTACCAGTAGAAGACCAGGTAGGTAATGGTGTTGATGTGGAACCAAGTGCGCCCCCCAGAGGAGCTGCATGGTACTACATAATCACCATCAGCTTTTCCAGTTTCAATTTAGGCCTGAAATAATAACAGTCAACTCAATCAGGAGTTCACATGGCGTCCAATAGACATTTTGGCTTTAAAAAGATTTAAGGAGTCCATTATCTCTTATGGAATGCATTCATCATTCACTAAGCAAATGTTAAATAATTGGGCTATACAAAATAGAGTCATTCCTCAAGATTGGAAGAGACTGATATCAGCTGTGCTAGAAGGTAGCCAGAAATTACAATGGTTGTCATGGTGGAGACATTAGAGCAACAAAATATGGCAAGGGGAATAAATGTCACAACCCACCATATGCTTGGTGAGGGACCTTATGCTGGCATACAGTTACAGACTCAATTTGAAGATGTTGTGAGAGAACAATGTTGTGTTAGTGAGCTCTGAAAGCTTGGGATATGGTTGCTGAGGCTGGGAAAAGATTTACTGCATATACTAAGATAATACAAGGTCCTCAGGAAACCTTCTCAGACTTTTTAGGGAGATTGATGTCACCTGTGGAGAGAGATGTAGATAACCCTGATGCCAGACAGGACTTGATAAATATCTTGGTGTATGAAAATGCAAATGCTGAATGTCAAAGGGTAATTAGACCATTGAAAGCTTGAGGAGCTCCAGTAGATGAATGGATAAGAGAAACAACTGATAGTGGTTTTCAGGAGTATCAGACAAATATCATAGCACAAGCCCTTGCTAGGAGTCTTAATGAGTCACTTAAAAATGGTGAACTTGGTCATTTCCAAAGACATCATAAGGCTGAAACCTCTAGAACTCGAAATGATAGGTGCTTGGACTCTGCAGAACATGGTCATAAAAGGGAATGAATGTTTTTTAATAACAAGGGAAGGTTAAGGTCTCCAGGATTTTATACTTGTTATGGTAAAGGTAAACACTGGTCTTGGGATTGTAGAGCTAAAATGGATGTCAGAGGTAATCCCTTGCCAGGAAATGAGGGGAGGGGCCTACTGGTTCAAGGCTCCACACAAAACCTATGAACCATTGTCCATCAGTCAGCCAAAGGAAAACAAGCAGTCAGGAGGAAGAACAAAATTAACTATTGCTGATCTTTTGCGTGCTACTGAAGGCAGTGCAGCTATAGATCTGGCCACAGATGAGTCTATTACATTATCCAAACCAGATGAATGTAATAAGATAACCAGTGGTGTTTATGATCCTTTACCATTAATCTTTGGAATAAGTGGATTAACTTCTCAAGGATTTAGCATGCATCCAGGTATTATAGATGGAGATTTCAAGGAAAAAGTTAAAATTATGGTATCAGTAAAGAAAGATGAAAATTAATGCAGGGGATAGAATTGTTCAGTTGTTGTTGTTACCTTATATCAAGGGCAAGGCTACTCCAATAGAAATAACAGGAGCATTTGGGAGTACTGGAAAATGTGTATATTGGCAAACAATGGTGAATGATAAGAGACCAAAATTAAAAATACAAATGAATCGCACTGAAATAGAAGGATTGCTTGACACAGGAGTGGATGTTACTATCCTCTCATGGGAGTCTTGGAATTCAAATTGGCCACTTCAAAAGGTTCCTACACATTTTATAGGAATTGGTAAATTATCACATATAAAACAAAGTGTACGACAGCTTAACTGTGTTGGACCAGAAGGACAAACAGGGAAGTTGAGACATTATGTGGCTGCTGTACCCATAAATTTATGGGGAAGGGATCTCTTACAACAATGGGGTACTCAAATTAATATTCCTGCAATGCCAGAAATAACAAATGATGAAATGATGGATGCTTTTAAAGAAGGCATTGACATGAGTACTCGATAACAATTGCAAGCTATGTCTAGTGTCCAAACACAGGATACCCCAGACATTGAGATTATAGATACTTTTGAGGAAGGCACTGATATGAGGACTCAACAACAACTGCAAGCTATGTGTAATGTCCATACACAGGACACCCCAGGTATTGAGTTTCCAAATTTATGCCAGGGCCACTGCTGAAATTCCAACAGCCCTACCCTTGAAATGGCTATCAAATAAACTGTTGAGGCAAGAGCAGTGGCCCATAACAAAGGAAAAATTAGAGGCTCTTGAGCAATTGGTAAAAGAACAGCTGGAGTATCATCATATAGAAAAGTCTACCAGCCCATGGAATTCTCTTGCATTTGTGGGGGGAAAAAAAAAGAAAAGAAATCAGGTAAATGGAGAATGGTAACAGATTTAAGAGCCGTGAATAGAGTAATTCAACCTATGGGTCCTTTGCAGCCTGGTATATCTTTACCTTCTTTATTACCAAAGTCATGGCCTTTAATACTAATTGATTTTAAAGATTGCTTTTTCTCAATTCCACTACATTAGATTGATAGGGAAAGTTTTGCATTCTCTGTACCTTCTCTTAATAAAAGTAGACCAATCAAGAGGTATCATTGGAATGTGATTCCACAGGGAATGTTGAATAGTCCAACTCTGTGTCAATATTTTGTACAAAAACCATTAGAAATGATTCATAAGCAATTTCCTCAATCTATTATCTATCATTATATGGATGATATTTTGTTGGCTGATTCTGATGTAGTTATTTTATAGAACTTATTTAAGGAAATGCAAAGAATTCTACCACTATAGGGGTTAAAAATTGCTCCTGAAAAAATACAAAGAGGAGATTCAATCAACTATTTGGGTTATAAAATAAGTCAACAGAGAATAAGATCACAAAAGGTATAGATCCGTAAGGATCAATTGAAAACTCTTAATGATTTTCAAAAATTAATGGGAGATATAAATTGGCTAAGGCCCACCCTTGGTTTAAGTACTAATGAGTTAAGTAATTTGCTTCAAACATTACAAGGGGATTCAAATCTAAACAGTTCACCATGTTTAACTGCTGAGGCAGAAAAGGAATTAATGTTGGTAGTACAAAGATTGCAAGATGCATACATAGATCGAATTGATCCTCAACTGGGTTGTATTTTGGTCATTTTACCATCAACTCATTCCCCTATAGGACTCATTATACAATAGGAAGATAGTATTATGGGATGGATTTTTTTTTTTTTGAGTCTGCAGTGTCCTCTATCGGCTCGTGTTTTTTTTTTTTTTTTAATAATTTATTTTTTATTTCTTCAAGTTACATCTCAATCACAATCCCCTCCCTACCCCCCCCTCCAGTCCCCCCCTTCCACCCTCCTCCCCCTCAGCCCCACCATCCTCTTCCCTTTTTTTTTTTTTTTTTAGTTTAAGGTATTTATTTTTCCCCCCAACAGCTCTCCCTTTCAGTCCAAATAATGGTTCTTTTTCTTATAACTATAAATACAATACAAAACAACAGAAATAAATAGGCCACGATTATAAGAGTTATATGGCTTATGGACTGGACATTCGGATGGATTTTTTTAACCACATAAACAAACTAAAAAATTAAAGACATACATAGAAAAGATATCTGAATTAATTGTAAAGGTGGAATAAGACTACGTCAATTATCAGGAATGGACCCAGCTGAAATAGTAGTGCCTCTTACCAATGCTGAAATTATGTCATTGTGGGTAATCAATGAAGACTGGCAAAGAGCTTGCAGTAATTATTTGGGAGAGATTATAACAAATTTTTCTAAAAGCAAACATATACAATTTATAAAAAGAACTAATTGGATTCTTCCTCGTATTGTTAAGGGAATGCCAATTCCTTATTCACCAACCTTCTATACTGATGCTAACAAGATGGGAATGGCAGGCACAGACAAAATCAGCAAGGTAATCAAAAGTCCATATACCACGGTTCAAAAATCAGAATTGTATGCAATTCTTATGGTATTATTAGATTTTCCTGAGTCTCTTAACATAATTACTGACTCAATATATGCAGAAAGAATTGTGTTGCATATAGAAACTGCTGAATTTATTCCCAATAAAACAGAATTAACTTCTTTATTTATACAATTGCAACAGGTAATCAGAAATAGAAATAACCCATAATTTATAATCCATATTCAATCTCAAACAGGTTTGCCAGGTCCACTGGCACAAACAAATGAGGAGATTGACCAAGTACTCATAGGAAATGTGTTGGAAGCCTCAAAATTCCATCAGAAACATCATGTTAACACTCAGGTTTAAAGGAAAAATTCTCTATTACCTGGCAACAAGCCAGGGAAATAATAATAAAAAAAATGTCCTATGTGTTCTCTGTATAACCAAACTCCATTACCTAGTGGTAATAACCCAAGAGTTAGTGGAAAAAAAATGGAATTTAGCAAATAGATGTTCTTCATTTTGCAGAATTTGGAAAACAAAGGTACATACATCATACCATTGATGCATACTCAGGGTTTCAATGGGCAACTGCTTTAAGTTCTGAAAAAGCTGATTGTATTATTGCACATTTATTAGAAATAATGACATTTATGGGTGTACCTGCACAAATTAAGACTGATAATGCTCCTGCATATGTATCTAATAAAATGAAGCAATTCTTTGAATATTATAATATAAAGCATGTTACTGGTATACCACACAATGCTATAGGACAAACAATTGTAGAAAGAGCTAATCATACCTTAAAAGAGATGCTTTTTAAATAAAAAGGGGAATTAAAGAATCCCAGGGAGATTACACAGTGATTTGCTAACACTGAATTTCCTAAATTTTGGTGGAAAAGGTACCACTGCAGCTGAAAGACACTGGGTTATAAAAAAAAAAAAAAAAAAACTGAAGAATTAAATCAACCAATTTATTATAAGGATATTTTAACTTTAGAATGGAAACCTGCAATGGTTTTAAGATGGGGACGTGGTTATGCCTATGTGTCTACGGGGAATGAAAAGGTGTGGTTACCAACAAAACTTATAAAGAATAGATCTGACCAGGGAGAACCTCCTATTAGCTGAGACATGAATGTCTTCTCATGGTAAGAGTATTTTATTAACTGTCTGGTGTTCATGATATTCCAATCATTCATGTGGCATGAATAGAGCTTATGCTTTAAATGGACTTACAAAGTTGTTATATGCCTTTCACTTGCTCAAATTTAGAGCAAAAAATTTATTTTCAGAGCCAAGGACTGAATGACAAAAACAACAAGACAAATAGGCCAGAAGAGTTAGCCTAACATACTGATTCAATCACTGTTTTCTTAAAGACTTTGCATGCAAATCATTTTTAAAAGGGCTAGTCCAAAAATGAAAGATCATACAGAGACTGGACAAGAGAAGGTATAGCTAACTTTCCCAGGAAATGGCTAATATCAATTTTTAAAGGGTACTGAAAAATATTTACACCTCCATTCCCAAGAAAAGGGATGGAAGTTTTTTGTTCTGTGGTATGATATATGTTGTGATTGTTGTGGTCTATGGTGAATGGATATATGTTATGTGTTGTGATTGTTTTTGTTGTCATCTAGGATGGATGGATATATGTTATGTGTTGCGACAAAATAAGAGTTGGATTCATTGATCTTCTTCTTTCCCTCATTCTATTCGTTGTCTCTTTTATTATTCAAATTTTCAAGATTTCTTTTGAAAGATAATCATTTTTTTTTCTTCTATTTGCCAAAAAACATTTGCCCTTGGAAAGATATTACATGCCAAAATAGAATACTCTAAAGCCAGGGTTGGGGCAGGTTTCTGTTCTTATCTTTCCATGAGAAAAAAAGATTTCAACTAAGGAGTCTGGAGACTACTGGACAACTGGAAACTTTGAAGAAAAAGAGAACAGACACCAAAGAAGACAAGACAAGTAATCTAGATGATCCAGCTTCATAGATCCTTTCCTCCAATATATGCATCCAGAACAACTTTAAACAACTTGCTGAGATGGCCCAGCCCCACAGACTGTTCCAGCCAGCACTTCAATAAAGCCCTGAACTTTCCTACCTAAAGTCCAGCTTCTAACTACAAACTGCTCAGGACATTCTAATTGCTAAGTACATAGAGACTGGACAACAAATCTTACAATTAACTTGCTTAGCCATTTTTCCATTTTTGGGACCCCCCCCAAACAGGTTTTCTGTATCCCAATTCAGCAGGAAGCAGTTTTAAGAGAGCCATGTCCCATTTCCAAAAATGGATGATTCTTTGGTCAGTTGATGGGTTATAGATGTTGTTTAGGGAGAATGGTTACAAATTGTTATATGGACTTGTTAAGCAAGGTGTAGGAGGTTAGACTCAGGGATTTCTCTCTTTCTTTATCCTTCTTTCTCTCTTATATAGGGGCAGAAGACTTGAAAAGAAAAAAGAGGGGGAATATGGATATATAATATAGAATTGATAAGATAAAAGGATAGATTGTTGAATATACTCCTATAGATCCTTGTTATTAATACACAATTAAGGTTGTAGACATATGAGAATGATAGGAAAAAAGGATAGATTATTGAATCTACTCTTAAAGATCTTTGTATATTGATACAAAATTAAGGCTATATTTTGATTAGGTATTGTACCTATGTAATTCTTAAAATTACAATTTGAAGTTCTAGTACTTTTGACAGCAACTATCACAAACTGTTTAGGATAATTAAGAAATGCAAGTTGATAGTCATTCAAAATTGTGATTTTATTAGGATAATTAAATTAGATAATCTCAGATGTTTTCTAAGTTAATCAGATATTAAGTTGTCAGAGACAAGCAACATTTTCTCACTCAATGGAGATAGATGGTCTTCAAAAACCTCAAGAGATCTGTAGAATATGGCATTTAAAGATATTTTTATTATTATAAAAATTCCTTGACATGACACTGTTAGCTCCTGACAGTTCCCACTGGATTTGGAAAGAGACAATGAGCATCAAAAAAATCTCCATCAGGAGATAATTCTTACTGGGCAGAAATGCCCCTGTTCTCTCAACAGACTATATACAGTCCAAAGATGGACCAAAGGTTCAATGCAGGTAAATTGATGGCCTGATTCTGCAAAGACAGAATAGGCAAATCTTATTTCTACTACAAAACTAGGTCTGTGAGACATGCTTGACCAGAAGGCTAAAGATGATACTACAATGTTATAGAAACTGGGTACTGTCTAGGCAGCCAGTTGTCTGTCATTTCATAGTTTTGGAAGTCGCTTGCTCTACACTTCCTATCTATTCAGATATATTTATCCTTCTCAGGTTTCTGATGTGATTGAAGACTACATAGTTATAGCCTCACAATAAGTTTTAAGCCATCTAGGAATTAAGAGGATGTTTTAAGGTTAAGATGATTTAGTTAATAATGTAAGTTAGGATGGAAGTTGAATTAGGTATAGATCCTTAAACTCATCGAGAGAGATATGTAATAGAATATATTTCCTAGTTGACTAGTCAAATACATATGGACTGGATATTAAGAATGTATGTCATACCTTTTGGTTTTCATAAGTTTTTGTTTTGTTTTTAATGTTTATTCACTACTTCAAGCCACATCTCCATCACAATCTCCCCTCCACACCTCCCAGTCCCACCCTCCCATCCTACTCTTCCAGAGTATGGTGTCCCCACACATCAATCCCCCAACCCAGTTCAGCAGTCATATGAGGACCAAGAGACTCCATATGCTGGGGGCCTACATGGGAACACCAGTAAGGCAAAGTGTCTCATCAACA
Organism: Lophiomys imhausi; assembly: GCA_907164525.1. Lineage (NCBI taxonomy): Eukaryota > Metazoa > Chordata > Mammalia > Rodentia > Muridae > Lophiomys > Lophiomys imhausi. The sequence goes on from CAJQZJ010000819.1 coordinate 2,659,687, forward strand.
AAGTCTACATTCCTGTTCCTTTTGGTGTGTTGGTTGTACCATAGTTATACTGTACTATATGGCTAAAATCCAATTATAAGTGAATAGATGCCATGTGCATCTTTCTGAGTCTGGGTTAGTTCACTCAGGATGAGCTTTTCAAGTTCCATTCACTTGACTGCAAATTGCATGATTTCATTGTTTCTGATAGCTGAGCAGTATTCCATTGTGTAGATGTACCACAGTTTTATTATCCATTCATTGGTTGAGGGACATCTGGGTTGTTTCCAGTTTCTAGCTATTACAAATAAGGCAGCTATGAACATAGAAGAGGAAATGTCCTTGTGGTTTGGTGAGGAATCATTTGGATGTATACCCAGAAGTGGTGGCTGGGTCTTGAGGTAAAGCTATTCCAAGTGTTCTAAAATACTGCCAGACTGATTTCCATAATGGTTATACAAGTTTGTACTCCCAACAGCAATGGATGAGTGTTCCCCTTTCTTCACAACCTCATAGCATGTGCTGACATATAAAAGATTGAAATTAGACCCATATTTATCACCTTGTACAAAACTTAAATCCAAGTGGATCAAAGATCTTAACATAAAACCGTACACACTAAATCTAATAAAAGAGAAAGTGGGGAAAAGCCTCGAACTCATTGGCACAGGTGACAACTTCCTGAACAGAACACCATTAGCTCAGGCTCTAAGACCAACAATCAATAAATGGGTCCTCATGAAACTGACAAGCTACTGTAAGGCAAAGGACACTGTCATTAGAATAAAACAGCAACCTACAGACTGGGAAAAGATCTTTACCAACCCCACATCAGACAGAGAGGGCTAATATCTAAAATTTATAAAGAACTCAAGAAATTAAACACCAAGAAACCAAATAATCCAATCAAAAATGGGAAACAGAGCTAAACCAAGAATTCACAAAAGTGGAATCTCTAATGGCCAAGAGACACTTGAAGATATGCTCAACGTCATTAATCAGAGAAATGCAACTCAAGAAGACTCTGACACCTGTCAGAATGGCTAAGTTCATAATTGTTTTTATTGTATTTATTGTTATTGTTATTGCATTATGTTTATTGTTGTATTTATTCTTATTAAGAAAAGGAGCTAACAGCTGGAGAGATGGCTCAGTGGTTAAGAAAAGGAGCCTTTTGTTAGACTTAAAGGGGGAGATGTTGGGGAAGGTCTAATAGCATTGCTTCTGATAGGCTGGTTTCAATGCTGAGATCTGGTTACTGCCCCTTCTGAGGCATTCTCTTGATTGGTTAGTAAAAGTCGCTGATAGCCAATTAGCTGGGCATAAAGAGTACAGGAAGGTGGGACTTCCTGAGATTAAAACAGGAACCCTGCATTTTACACAGAGGATTAGCTGATTTCACCAGGACACATGAAAGCAGACAGATGTGTTTGAGAACTCTGGAATGTAATCACAGGCACACGGCAGTTTGGGATTAGGTGAACTGGGTTAACTTAGAGTAGCTAATTGAAAGTCTGCCCAGCTAAGAGTTAATAAGCATTGAAACATTAAAAGGTCTTGGTGTATTTAATTATTGGGGAATTGATGGTGGCAGCTTATAGGCCATCAGTCCAAGCAATCCAGGGCCATCGGACTCCTGGACTCCTGTCGAACTCTGGCGAATCTCCCACCAAGCCGCTGGTAATTCTACCAGCCTAATATAACAACTTATATTACTTAACAAAGTTTAGGTTACAGGTGGTCTAGGCCACCCTTGGTCCGGGGGGCTCTTTCCCCAGGATAAATCAGGCTGCTAACTAAGGCAGGCCAGGCCTGTTGGCTGATATCCTGCCAGGCCGCCCACTGCTCTGCCAAGCTGCCGGCTGCTCTTCTGGCCTAATCTTACAGTTTATACTTATTAATAAAAACAATTGATGATAATTAAATTGCAGTTTCAACTTTCCCTGGAAGAGGCAACTCTAAAGGCTTCCATTTAGCCTTTGCAAGCATAATTTCCCTCACTCCAGAGGTCAGGGAACCAGTATGAGAATCATGTCAGCTTCTAAGTATATCTATCCCAATTATATATTCTGGGACTGAGAAAATAACCATAGGATGAGGTTTGGGACCCACTGGACCTATGTAAGACAGACTTCAGTCAAAACTTCACTAACCACCTGACTTGCATAAACCTCCACTTTAACTGGAGTGCCACAATGTTTCTTGGGAATCTCAAAGAATCACCATTAATTTAAAACAAGTATCCAATAAACCCCAGAAAGTTTGACTGTTTCCTACAGCCAGTGTACATTTACCCTTGTAAAAGGCCATAGGTCCCTCTGGGAAAGGACTTAAGAAAAGCTAACAGTAAAACTGTTTGGTATTTTGTCCTTCCTAAGGGTAACCTGGGTCCCTTCACTCAAAGGGTTCAAGAGCTGCTGTTAGGATGATCTAAAAGGCTTGTATTCAAATGTTAATTGTTTGCTCCCTGTCCTTCTTAATGTACATGCTGTATGTGAGCAAATGTGATGCTCGTAATTTTGCCTATTAAGTCATCTCTGATAGGTTGGATAAAGCTGCCTATAGCGTGGGCTAGGCAAGAGAAAGAGGTGAGATGAAGGTTCACAGGACTGAGAGAAAAGAAGGCAGAGAAGAGGAGAGAAGGAAAAAGAGGAAGAGAAGGAGTTGTCAATGGGATAGATGGAAGAGGAAAACCCACATGGCCAGTAGCAGCCTGCTCTGGGGCCAGACCAAATGGAATGTACAAGTATCTATTGGGTTTTATCTAGAGTAGTAGAAGGTTAGCATAGAGGGTTAAGATCTGCGCAGACTCAGTGCTTAGGCACTATTATAATTCTAACAGGTCTCTGTGTGTTTATTTATAAGTGCAGGTTAAAGGATAGCTCAACCACCCTAATAACTATATATTCATTATTAACTATTAATAATTCTTACTACAGTCTACAAACCGGCTCAAGTCTGGAAAGTGATTCACAGGCTGAGATTCCTTTTTGCCATGAACAATGGAGCCTTTATTCCATTTGTTTCAGAATTTTTCTACTTATACAGATCAAACAAAAAACACAGTAGGATTTTTATCTATTTTATGGCACCAAGAAACACCAAGATTGATTGGCCAGTTGTCAAAGGTCCATATGATTCACACCACCACAAATATGACTTTGCTTGTGCTGACCATCTTAGATTAGGCCATTATGGACATAACTTTGTCTATGCTGCCCATTATGATAGCTAAGATTACCTTGTCTTTAGTGACTCAGTGCTGTAATCTGGCCCTTGCCACTTTGGGGCCAGTATAATTAATCCATTATGTTTAATTCATCCAACTGAGCAGCAGCGTTTCCAACCCTCACGTCTGACACTAGGACAAAGGTAACAACAAAGCTCTTCAACTATGTTGGTGCCCCTCTCACCCTTTTGCATCTTACATTGTTAGCAAAGGGCATGTCTTCTGGGCCTTCCCACTGTAGAGGACTAAGTTCTACACAGCATACCTACTCTAGCATTGCAATTTTCACGAGCCTTAAAAATCCTCCCTCAACTCTAAGCCAGGGGATTTCAGTCATAGCCAACTCCCTTTCAGTAGGTCATCTTTTGAAAAACCTTTGACATCTTTTTTTTTTTTTTTGAACTGTGAGAGCTCCCATATTAAACCTAGAATCTCCACTCAATGGGCCCATATTAATAAATTCAGTCTGATCCAGTTTTATATTCTTTCTACTATTGTCTCACACCCTTAAAATCTATTCCTACGCATATTCCCTAGACATCTATTTAAATTATTTAGAAAACTTTAAACTCAAGGAGATGGTTAGATAGTAGAATGTTAAAGTCAGGTGCCAAATACATATGGACTGGACATTGGGAATGTATGCTAAGCCACATAACTCTCATAATTGTGGCCTATTTATTTCTGTTGGTTTTTATTGTATTTATTGTTATAAGAGAAAGAACCATTTGTTGAACTGAAAGGGGGAGCTGTTGGGAGGAAAAAGATATACCTTAAACTTTAAAAAGGGAAGAGGATGGGGGATTGAGGGGGAAGAGGGTGGGAGGGTGGGACTGAAGGGGGGAGTAGGGAAGAGATTGTGATTGGGATGTAACTTGAAGAAATAAAAAAAATAAAGAAAAAAAAAGAAAACTCATTAATCTCTTTAGTAGTATAGTCCACCTCTTTGTGGACTACATTTTGTATCTACTCTCTAGCAACCTGTTTAGCCTTAAGTCTGGTTATAAATCTAGATGCCACTATTGGTGGGCATCTCCTTCAGAAAAAGTCACTTCTGGTTTAGCAGACAATAGAGAATTCATTTCCTCAGTCAATGATGCAAAAGGCAATATTTCAGGGGGTTCACTTGGAGGTGGGAGTATATCTTCTGCTTGGAGGTGAAGAGACTACATCCTCAGGTGAGATTAACCCTTGAGAATCTGAGGGTCCAAAGTTCTCAGCCTCAATAGGGTCCTCCCACACATCTCCATCCCAAGTGACAAGATCCCTTTCTTTACCCATTAATAACCTTACTTTAACTGCTGACACCCTCCAAGGCTGGGATTTGAATTTTCAATGTAATTCAGCCAACCTTATAATGAAGGCTTTGATTTGATTTTCCATGACTTGAGCTCTGTGGCTGCTGGAGAGAAGATTCTCTTCCAGGGCACACTTAGAAAACTTTAGGCTGTTTATGTTCATCTGGAGCTGGTCAGTTTTATCATTGTTGCCCTTCACCATATTGCGAGATACAAGAAGTTGGTCAGTTTGATCACAGATCTTATTCTTTTCATTTGTCATTTATCCAGACAGGCTAGGAGCAACCAACCAGCATCATCATTGTCCTTACTTTTCCACAAACTGTCAAAGGTTTTAGACATAGTCACCCTATCTGTTGCCTCTCACAATCAGCTAGTCCGGATAATCAGATGCGTTTGTCTCCTTAAGTGTATACGCTCATGTTATAGGCTTCCGTACTCTCTGAGCTTCTAGGAAAGGCTTCAATAACTGCAGGTGTTGGCAAATTGAAAATCCTGCTTTACAGTAGAAAGTCACACATCTGTGACACGGCCACCTCCAAACCCAGACTCTAGTAAATCAGGCTACCATTTGATCCCACTGGGGAAAGTGGAGACATGGTGTTTCTCAAAAATGAAAATGGAATGGTCCAAGAAAGCTGGTAGAAAGGAGGCAGCTCAGCTGTTTGCAATTTGGGGGAAAAAACACAAATTCTGATAGAATTGCCCTGAACCTGAAGGGTCTCCTTCTCATTGTGGATAACAAATTGAAGTGTCTAAAGGCAGCAGCTGTTTAAAGCCAGTGCCAAATTAGACACAAGATGGATCTCCTAGACATGCGCAACACGTGCTATTTCATACTAGAGTCATCGGTTCAGCTACAGCTTTATTTCCATGGCAAAAGCACTAATTAATCCATGTAAGGCGATGGCAGTCAGCCCAGCACAGGGGAATCTCAACTGGGAAGTCTCTCAAGTGGACCAACACTTCTACCACATCAGTCCTTGTTGTCCCAGAGGAGAACATTAGTCACCTTACCCAGGCCACCACAGGGTCTAAGAAGACCTGCTGCCATGCCACATGTGAGGCCACCTCACGGTCCAGGCACTGTGAGGAAAGCCATAGCCCAGGCGCTTCTTGACAGGGAGTCCTGCTTTGCGTTCCTGTGCAGTTTGGTAGTGGGTGTGGGAAACAGCATGCCTTGCCCTTCATGTGTGCCTGACATCTCTGAAGGTCCAAGTTCATCCTTCATAAACTTTATGAGGGCCTCGATTTGATGCAAATGTGTTTCTCAGAGCAAGAATGCTTTCATGAGCTGGGGTATTCAGAAGACAGAAGTCAGAGCTTCAGTTCATTCCAGCCATGATACCAAACTCTGTAGATGCTTAGTCTCTGGAGAAATGTGTGTTTATGGCCGGTGCCCAGGGAGAATGCAAAGCAGACACAGCATTGTGCATGCCAGTGAGCTCATCCACACAGAGCTATCACCTCTCAGGCATCCGGGCAGTTCTCTGCACCCACATTAACAACCAAGGGCGGCAAGGCTGAAGGGCACCAAGATGCTTGTATGGATGCTTGTGACCACAGGAGACAATTAAATTAGGTTGGTTTTATTTTTGTATGATCACTTGAAAGATTTATGGAGTTTTACAAAACTTATATTTAATTAAAATGTGTTTGTTACAATGATCTCTGTATTTTGTCAGACATAATTATATTTGAGTATTAAACTTAATTGTATCCATCTCACCCACTCTCATTCAAGTCTGGGAATAAACATATCCCTTGGCTGGCAATGTAGTTTTAAGGATCTATCAACATTATTTGACTAGTCCCTGACTGATGAATATTTAGATTTTCGGGATTTTATTTTTCCAACAATTACCACAGTGAACATCATATTGCCTACATTGTAAAACATTTGCTTGTAACATCACCATAGCAACTTCATAGAGGAAAACAATCAGTAAATATGAAGTAAATATATTTCTTTGTACATACCACAAGGAGTCATTATAGAAATTTAATGAGCTAATTCAGATAAAGCTTAGTACAGAATCAGAATACATTAAGTGTGCAGTAAACACAAGGTCTCAGTGGGGTAACTACAGATCACAGTATCAGAAGGGATTGTGTCTGGAGTCTTGTTTTTAAGTATCTAAGCTGGGATTTTAAGATCAAGCAAAGCTTTCTCCCTTTCCAATGCTACATACAAATAAAGGAAAGTTGTCGTTTCCTATGATGGGAAGATGAGAACTCAGGTGCCTTGTTGGTGAAGGGACTCAGCCACACCTGTGTACTGTCTCTCCCGGCTCTACTTTGTTTTACATTGCCACAGCAGGCTCACGCCAACACAGCCACTCTCTTTAGTAGACTCATATTTTCCTAACTCTAGGAAAAGCTGGCAAGTGTTAGGATTGCCAGCTAAAACATAGATTACCAAAGCAACACTAAGTTTCAGATAAACAAGAAATAATACAAGAAAATTCATTGCTTATCAGTATGTATGATGTGTTTTAATGTCATGCAAATTTGGCATGGCTTGGGGCTGGTATTCAGTGTCTCCTATCTTTAACCAGCTGCGGTCTGTTCTTTCTAGGGTTGTTCTCAGCCCTCTCATGGCCTCTGCCACCATGAGAACAGGGGGGTTCCAGGTTCTTCTTGTTCAGCTTTAGGCTCTACCTGGGGTCAGGCAGTTTTCTAAAGAGCCCAGGAAATCCTGTGCTGTTTAATTCTTTTTCAACTTGACACAAATAGAGTTACCTGGGAAGAAGAAACCCCAAAAGAGGAGTTGCCTCCATCAGACTGGCCTGTAGGCATACCCTTGGAAGAGTTCCTTGATTAAAGGCTGATGTGAATAAGGCCAGCCTGCCAGGGGTAATGCCACCACTGCAGGTGGTCCTGAGTCATACAAGGGAGCAAGCTGAGCAAGCCATGGGTAGCAAGTCAGTAAGCAGTGTTCCTCTGCCCCACCCAACCTTACATGGTCTTTGCTTCAGTTCCTGCCTCCAAGTTCCTACCTTAACTTCCCTTGATGATGGATTGTAACTTGTAAGCTGACATTAACCTTTTCTTCCACCAAAATTGGTTTTGGTCAGTGTTTTATCACAGCAACAAAAAAGCAAGCTACGACATTCTTATGTATCCTTATCCTTATTTTCCGGACACATACTCAACAGTGAAGCAAAAAAGCAGGAACAGAAAGCAACAGGGGCCAAGTCAAGGGACAGGGAAGAAAAATGGCAGCATAGAAGGATAGAGACTTACAAGAAGCACAGAATGTGGTATGAGTCTTACTCCAGCAAAGAGACAAGGAATAGGGCATGGAAGTGCTTGGTGGACTGGGACAGATAAATACTCAGTCCAAGGATAGAAAGTGGGATGGTGAGAAAGATGGTTGGAGTTGCTGGTCACCATGTGATGAAGTAGACAGGGAGAATGCTCTGTCTGCCCTTTCACACTACTTAGTGAGGATCCACATCCCACCCAAGGCCTTCAGGGGGCCATGAGAACACAGGTGAAGTCCCAATCTCTGTGTGGGGTAGAGTGAGTACTAGCTTTGCTAAACCTATAAAACCATAGCTGTCCTTAGATTCTTCTCCCCTTTCCCATGGTATAATGCATCCCAGAATCCTCAGCTAAGTTCTGGCTCACATCCATTCACTGAGTTATCAATATTTATTTTATTTAATATTAGGTTTTGGAGCTGGGCACAGAGTCCAGGCTAAGCACATATTCTCCTACTGAGCTACATGCCCAGCACTTCCAATGGTTTGTTAAGAATCCTCTCCACTCTGTGTAATGAACTTGATCATCTGAGCAAGAGCAAACCTGACCTCTCACAGACTTCACAAACCAATGGAGGCAGTTCTCTGGTGACATTGGTCAGAGAAACAGGTGCCCTCAAGGAGAGGCTTAGAGTACTTTGTTAACATATAACAGGGATACTGAAGAAGTTTTAACTAGCCCAAGATTAACTAGGCAAAGACAGGAATGCCAGCCAGGCCATGAGGATGGTAAGTAGAGGAATAGACATGCCAAAACCCTAGGATAGGAGGGAATAGGGTATATAAGGGACAATGGTGGGCAGAGTACAGAAAGGGAGGACATTGTATGCCACGGGTGTGGGGAGGCAGACAGGAGCCAATTAAGCAGGAATGGACAGGCACTGGAAGATTCATTCAACAAATTACTAGTCAGAATGGTTGTGTGAAGATTAAAAGATCTCAAGACTCAAAGCTAAGAAAGGATATCAAGTTTACTGTGGGGCTGAGAAGCCATGTGATGGAGGGAGCTGGCCTGGAGCAAGAGTAGGGTTGAGGGGTGTTCAAACCCTGAAAATCTTGTCTTGAGATCGCAGGAGTAGGACTGCTTCCTCCTTGCCCTGGGCCTGTATGTTCCAGTGAATGTAGCCTTATGACCCTCACATATGCCACCTTTGAGGTAGTCGCATAGCCTGGCAGTCAGGTTACAGGTTAAACTTCCTATGTCCTGCACGTCCGTCTTCATGCAAATAAGGCATTCCAAGCACCTTAGCCCTGGCCAATGATGTACACTTAGCCCGATAGCCTCTAGTCACTCCCCAAAAGTTTAAATAACCTTTGTTCTCCCTAATTAACTGAGCTGTCTCACTGAAGCTTGCCTCATGAGAGTCTGTTCTCCTTGCATTCACTACCCAAGGTCTCCATATCCCATTCCACCCCCACCATCATCACAGGTGTCACTTGCTGAAGGTGGGGAAAGGAAGCCAGGAATGGTAGTTTAGGGGTTAGGGAACCCCCAAATCAGCAGCAGATGAGGCATGGGAATGAACAGAAATACAGACTTTGAGGAAGAGGGCAATAGAGGCCCAAGGCCATGTCCATGCTCAAAAACAAATCAGCAGTGATCCAAAGGTGATACAGGGATAGATAGGAAGGTATAGGCATCAGGGAGCTCTGTAGACAAATTGTACACTCCCACTGAGAAAACTAAGATGTAATCACTAGCAAGAAACTGAAACAGAAGAACTCTCTCCAAGAAAAAATTTATATGATTCATCAATAGAGGTTTTGTTTTGTTTTAAGGTCTCAATTGGGAGATTAAAGATACAGATATTTTAAATAATCCAGTTTTTTTTTTCTGAAGCAAAATGTCTCTTTGCAACTATTCAGTCTACTTGGCCAGTGGAAACATAAATTTATAAGCATAATGTGCTCTTTTAGGGCCTTGTTACAGTCATTCAGTCTTCACCATACTGAGTTCTGCAGTTTTGGTCCCCACAGTAAAGGCAGACTTGTGACATTTCTTCTCATCCTCTCTGAGTGTTATCCATGTAGTTCTCTCTCTCTCTCTCTCTCTCTCTCTCTCTCTCTCTCTCTCTCTCTCTCTCTCTCTCT
>CAJQZJ010000819.1:2674788-2763159 GCA_907164525.1 Lophiomys imhausi
AGTTTTGGTAGTAGTTAACTACAACCAGACTGCGGCAGCACTGAAAATTATGTGGCCCAGCCTGAGGGCTGCAGAGGCTTAAATTAGGCCACATAAAGACAAGGGTGGTAAGAAGAGGCTGCCTCCAGGCACAGCATTATGGTATCTGTCTCTACACAAATGTTTACCATGTTCATGGATACCTAGCTTCAGCTTCCAGGGTTGTGATAACAGAGAGCAGAATTCCTCTTCAACCAGCAAAGAATCCTCCAGGGCTAAAGAATCCTCCACGATCCACTTGACGTAGTCGTTTTTAAAATTAGCTTGTGTGAGAGATCAGGGTAAAGGGAGCATATTTAGAAAATAACTCCTGACCATGAAAGCACTATTTTGAACCCTCAAAGGAGTCAGTCATTTAACTCCTGTTCTTAGGGCTTTGATGGACAGTGATGCTGAGAGACGGGAGCACTGTGCTCATAATGTGCCTACATTCACACAGCTGCAAGTGGAGCTGCCAGAACTGAGGGGTGCTGGGAATATGAGTTGTGGTACTTAAAAGTATGCTGGTGAGCAAACTGCCACTGAATCCCCAGGAAGCTTCCTCTACCCAATGGCTCTGAGCTTAAAGGCCCTGCACTTCATATAATGTTGTTCATTTTATAATGGGGATCCCGGGCCTGGGTAAGTTGAGATTGGCAGATCATGTTGAAGGTGTTTCCTAGGAAGAGGCTATTGTCTGGCATAGAGATGTCATGTGAGTTGCAGCCTATCACCTCCAGGGAGTGGAACGGTGAGACAAAAGAGCTCACTTAGGTAGGAATCTGGGAATAAAGGAAAGGCCTCCTTTGTCTTTGCCCCATCCCTTCAAAGGCCTCTGAGCTACAGCTGGGTCTCTGTCAGGCTGGTAATGCTATCAGCATCCATGACTACTATGATCAGAATGGGAATCCAGAAAATAAAATTTAAGTCAGAACACATAAACACATGAGACCATGCTGCACTTCTCACGCCATGCCTGCAATGAAAATATGCTGTTGGAGGTCTCAACTACCAGGGAGTCCATGATGATAAAAGAATCCAGGGACATGATGTGGACACCACCAACAGAACACTAGACACTGCATTGGCAGCATGTAAGCAACGCAGAAGTGAATTCTCTGGGCAGGGTGATCAAGTACAGGTCCAGAAGGAGCAATGTCTGAGATGATCTGTGTCTTAGTTAAAGTTTCTATTGCTGTGAAGAGACACCATGACCATGTAAACTCCTATAAAGGAAAACATTTAAATGGGGCTGGCTTACAGTTTCAGAGGTTTAGCCCATGATCATCATGGTGAGAAGCATTCAGGCAGACATGGTGTTGGAGAAGGAGCTGGGAGGCCTACATCTGGATCTGCAGGACGGAGGAGACTGAGACACAGTAGCCATTCTTGAACTTCTTACACCTCAAAGCCCACCTCCAGTGACCCACCGCCTCCAGCAAGGCCACACCTACTTCAACAAGACCACACTTCCTAGCAGTGCCGCACCCCATGACCAAGCTTTCAAATACCCGAGTCTATGGGGGCCATTCCTCCTCAAACTACCACACTCTGGATGTCAGTCTGAGCTGCCTGTGGCAAACTGCTCCATGTAAGATCTACTGCTTCTGCCTGCAGCTCCTTCAACACACACACACACACACACACACACACACACACACACAGAGAGAGAGAGAGAAACAGAGAGCAAGGGGCTCATCATGCTGATGAGAAAGAAAATCCAAAAACAAGAACAGCCAGAGGCTCCATTTGTTTGCTCCCTGGGTTCATCACAGCACACCACATTATCTTCTTTACTCAGCAGTGCTGGATTCCAAACTGGTCCTCAAGGAACAGCCAGGCATTGGGCTTCTGCCCCCTAAGTGGAATGATAATGAGAATTTAGCTCCAGATAGGGATCCTGCTGATCCATACTGGATGTTCCATTCAAGGCCCAGCTGGCTGTTGAAGGAAGTTCATCTAGTTCAACCCAGTGAGATTTTGAAGTAAATGCCCAAGAAAGCTGCTAGACTCCCAGGCAAGTATTTTACAAATTCGAAACAAAAGAACATCTTCCCTCTGTAAAGATAGGAAATAGCCTCTGTTCCATGCATGGATGCTTTCAGCATTGTCTCCATTATTTCCAGACTTATACCCAAGCGAGCAATTTGTCTCTTACTGTCCCACTCCCAGGACATGATAAGCTACACATCACACTGGCATCTTTGTGCCAAGACAACAGTCCCCCTTCCTAGGAAATTCCTTCAGCATAAACTGCCAATCCTAACATGTTTGGGGGGGTTAAAAAACTGACCATTTGGAGTCTATGCCAAGCCAGCTGGATGAGGTTGCAAGGGACATTGGCCTGCAGAGCATAGGGTCTGGGTCTGGCATCTGGGTCCTTCCCAGGCTCGGTGATCACAGCTGAGGCAGAAATGCCACATGCCTACATGCCTCCTGCTGTGCCATGAGATGGGGAAGGCAGTTAATGTCCAGATGAATTGGCACCTAGACTCAGGCCTGAGAAAAAGCACAGCGTGGAAATCATGTTTGCTGCCTAAGACCTACCGTGATTTCCATAGTTCATTTCAACCAGGTTTGTCAACAGGTTTAATCCTGTAGAATAATTAAAGCTAGAAGACAGGCCACAAGGCTTCCTTCCAATGCTGGCTGATGGGAGAATCTGCATATGGAAGAAGATGCATAGTTTCATCTGCCAAGTTATTTTTAACTTATCATTATTACTTCGTTAATTTATTCACATGAAGCATTTGGAAAGAAAAGCAGTGGCCTGTGAACACCCACAGCTCTCTTAAGAGAAGGTGGTGCATAGTCACAAATAGGTTGTTGATGTCACATGAGCCCATCTAATCCAAACACAGCACACTCAGGCTTCATCTGGGTGGAATGATTGACCAGTCTACTATTCTCTGATCATATATATATATATTCCTTTTAATAGTTGTTTTTCTTTTTTTGTCCTGAGCATGGTACCCTGGATTTAGTTTGTCTAATATAAAATGAGATCCAGAACTTGAACTCCTTCCATACAGGATATGATGAGCAAATGGTGGTGAGATATGATAAGGTTTTGCCAAGTATGGAGTCATATCCCAAGTTGAGGGGGTAGGAGGGCTGCATCGCTATTAATCCAACAACTCCAGATATCCTAGCCAGGTTCCAGTCCAATAGCCAGGGTAGCTATACCTGCACAGAGATCAGGGTGCTGATTTAACCTGGTGCGTGGATTTAAGGTGCATGGTTGGACCTTCTTGTCACTGTACCTTTATGCCTTCCCATCAGTGACACTTGCCATAATACTAACCTGAATTTGCATGTAAGACACATTTTTTTTTTCAGATATTAGATACTGACTAGTAAGTCCCAGAGCTTCCCTCCATAGTAACAGAATTCTGTTATCAAGTCTCCAGTGAGTTATGTGCTATGTACAATGTAGTCATGTTTTATCTTGAGAATGCTTTGTTTACTGATGGCCAAGAACATACACCTGAGACTGTGCCAAATTCTAAAGTAAAATCCCTGTTATTATTAGGCAAACACTTGTGAAATTATACCTCCTACTAGCCCAGTAATGGATGATTCCATTAAAAATAGCCAAGGATTGGGGCTAGAGAGGTGGCTCAGCACTTAGGAAAACATTTCCAGAAGAACTGAGTTCAGTTCCCAAAACCAACACTGGGATTTTCACAATTGCCTATAATTCCAACTCCAGGAGATCCTGTATCTTCTTTTGTCTGGCATAGGTACCCACAACTCATGGGCACATACCTTCCCCCCACACAAAAACACACAAACATATAATTTAAAAATGAATCTTAAAATCAGAAAAGAATATCAAAGGTCTATGGAGGAGATAGTTCAGTGATTAAGACTGTTTGCTGCGTAAACATGAGTACATGAGTTTGCATATTTAGTTCACACATAAATGCTGAGCATGACCATTTTAACTCCAGTGCCAGAAGAAGATGTAGAAGCAAAGCAAAAGGACTGCTGGAGCTTGCTGGATGCCAGCCTAACCAAACCCAACCAAACAACACACCAAAACCATCGGGAGCTCCAGATCCAGCGAGACCCTGTCTCAAGGGAATAATGTGAAGAATGGGTGAGGACCTTGGCTATCTTCCTCTGGTGTCTGCACACACAGTCTGATCAGAGATGCTCGCTGGGGTCCCAGGGTCTGTCCAGATTCATTAATGCCCCCCAAAGCTCCAGAGAATTTGAGACGGCCACATAGTAGCTTGTATGATTGACAGGCAAGCAGCTGCCATAGTTCAAATCAGGCCACTGTACCTGAAGCATAGGAACCAGAGAATAGAGTTTATAAAGAGTAGTCTCCATAGTGCCGTAGTCCCTCCTTGACTAGAAATTCTGGGCATATACCCAAAAGATGTTCCACTATACTACAAGGACACTTGTTCAACTACATTCATAGCAGCTTTACTCATAATAGCCAGAAACTGGAAACAACTTAGATGTCCCTCAGCTGAAGAATGGATAAAGAAAATGTGGTACATTTACACAATGGAATACTACTCAGCTATTAAAAACAAGAACATTGTGATATTTGCAGGCAAATGAATGGAATGAGAAAATATTATCCTGAGTGAGGCAACCCAGACCCAGAAAGACACAGATGATATGTAGTCACTTATAAGTGGATATTAGCCATAAAGTACAGGATAACCAGGCTACAATCCACAGACCCAAAGAAGCTAAGTAAACAAGGAGGGCACAAGGAAGGATGCTTGAATCTCACTCAAAAGAGGAAATAAAATAGACATCAGAAGTAGATGGAGGGAGGGAACTGGTTGGGAGAGGGGGTGGAAGGGGAACTTGGGTGGGGATAAGGTGTGTGGTGAGGCAGGGAGGATGGAGAGAGAAAACAGAAATTGGTGGGGGGCATTTCTGGAACAGCAGAGGCTCCTAGTAGTCTGTAGGGGTGACTCTGGAAGAGATTTCTAGTAGCTGTGAATATGTATCCTGAAGTCACCACCTACTATAGCCAGCCAGGTGGGATTTCCAGTGGATGGAGGGGGATACCAACCCACCCACAAAACCTTTGACCTAAAATTTGTCCTGCCTACAAGAAGTATAGTTATAAAGATGGAGCAGAGATTGAGGGAATGGCCAATCAATGACTGACCCAACTTGAGACCTACTCGATGGGAGAGAACCAACTCCTAACTGATACTTTGCTATGCTTGCAGACAGGAGCCTAGCATAACAGTCTTCTGAGAAGCTCCATCCATCTGCTGATCGAAACAGATACAGAGACCTAAACCAATCAACAGGCGAAGCTCAGGGAGTCTTGTGAAAGAGTGGGAGGAAGGATTGAGGGAGCCAGAGGGGTCAAGGACACCACAAGAAGACCTACAGAGTAAACTAACCTGGGCCCATGGGGGCTCACACGGACTGAATCACGAAGCAAAGAGCATTCATGAGCTGGACCTAGGCCCCCTATGCATAGGTAGCTAATGGATAGTTTGCTCTTCATGTGAGTCCCCTAACAATTGGAGTGGGGTCTGTCTCTGACTCTGTTGTCTGCCTTTGGATCCCTTTCCTATACCTGGGCTGCCTTGTCTAGCTTCAGTGGGAGAGGAAGTGCTTAGTCCTGTCAAGTCTTGGTGTACCAAGGTGGGCTGGTACCCAAAGGGGGCCTCCCCTTCTCTGAGGAGAAGGAGAGAGGGAATGGGGTAAGGGGGGGGGGTTGAGGATAGGACTAGGACAAGAGAAGGGAGGGGTCTGTGATCAAGCTGTAAAATGACTAAAAAAAATATTAATTAATGGAAAGAAAAAAAATTCCCCTAGTACACAGTCAGGTAGCAGTAAGACAGTCATGTATGTGTGCGCACACACACATACACACACACACACACACACACACACACACACACACACAGAGTTTTCAGCAAACTTATACACATGCAGAGAAATCCAAAATAAAGAGCTCAGTAGACTCCCACCCACATGAAAGTAATGAGCGAATGTCACACCCTTCTCCATGCTACACACAGTCTCACAGCTGCTCTCTTCCTTACTAAGGTGGCTATCGCAGCACTATAAGAATATCTCACTAAACACTTCCCATCATGCCATGCTCAAACATGTCATACTGTTTACCCACAGTTCATATTTGGACTTTTCTTCCCTATAAAGCAAAACTGTAGGAGAATGAAATAAGTCAAACTGTGTGAGAAGGATAACTCTACCTGCTCACCAAAGCAATGGGTGGATGATATTGGGCTTATACCATTCCTATATATATCTTGAGATATATATATGTGACTGGTGTCATCTGTGTTCACACAATTTATGTGCACATCCTTCTGCGTTTCACGCATTGATCATCTGTCTGATGAGCTGGCCAAATATGTTGGGGTCTAGAACTCTCTATGCATAAGTTGGTAACAATGATGATAGCAATCAGGAGAATCTAACACGTTTTCCAACTCTTAAGGTGCTATATCTATATTGTCCTATATACTATTATTTCATTCATATATATATATATATTTCTATATATAATGCTTATTATTGTGTTTTTGCCTTCTAATTAAATACAGATGAATAGTGAAATTAAGAAATCAGTTAATCAGTGAGTTTATTCAAAGCAGAAATTCCATCCAAAGTACAAACCCTCCATAAACCCTCATTTGCTAGGGTTGAACTGAAAGGAAGCTACTAGATTCCAAATGCTCTGTTTAGAAAGGTTTGATTATATAGGAAGTGCAGGGCTGCAGCTTCCAAAACTAAGAAATGACATACCAGTGGCTGCCTGGACAGCTCCCATTTTCTCTCCATACATTACAGCATCAATCTTCAGTCATTTGGCCCCATTTCTCTGACAGACATTGATTGTAGAGCAGGGGATATGAAGGACTCGCCTACCCTGTCTTGGCAGAGCTAGGCTGTCGACTTACCTGCTTCCAAGTTTTGTCCTTTTTGGACAGCAGTCTGTCTACAGTTGAAGCAAGGGGTTTTTCCTACCCTGTCTTGGCAGAGTTAGGCTGTCGACTTCCCCGCTACCAAGTTTTGTCCTTTTTGGACAGCAGTCTGTCTGCAGTTGGTGCAAGGGGTTTTTTCATGCCAAGAGAAAGGCTTGCCACCAATTCAACCATCTCACACTGGAGGTTCTTCGATGCTTATCCTCTACTTGGAGTAGAATAGGGTTGCCATCAGGCGCTGATATGTCTCAATATAAAAAAAAATCTTGATTTAAGATAACATCTTTGAATGCCATATTCTGCAGATCTCAAGGGGTTTTTGAAGATGCCCTATCCATCTCTTGTATTTAGATAAGCAAATGTTGCTTGTCTCTTAGCAACTTGATTACTGGGTAGTTTAGAGAATATCTGTGATAGACTGTCATAGTAGCCAACAAAGAGACATGTTTGCATGACTAGGAGTTTGTTTTAACTACCCTAGACCGTTTTAGACGGTTGGTATCAAGAGGTCAGAGCTTCACATTTTATTTTTAAGTATCTCTAGGTATGATACCATTGGGAAGCATTACCTTTAAATTTGTATCAATATACAAAGATCTATTCAATTGTGGTTAAATATACTCTTAATTATGTATCAATATACCAAGATCAATGCCTATGTAGCCCAATATAATCTTAATATTACGTTCATATGCAAGGGTCAATACCATTGTGGCCAACTATAATCTTAATTTTGTATCAATATACAAAGATCAATACCGATGTAATCCAATACAATCTTATTTTTGCACAATAAACAATGGTCAATACCACTTTAGCCAAATAAACTAATTTTGTATCAATATACAAAGGTATAAGGGCATATTCAATAATCTGCCCCTTCTTCTTGGACCTTCCTGTGCTATGTCTATATCTCATTTTTCTCAAGCCCATGCACTCCTACATAGGAGAGGAAGAAGGATACAGAAAAGGAAAAGTAGGAATTCCCTGGGGCTAACCTCCAAAACCCATTAAGACAGGACCATTTATCAGCTTGTAGTCTCTTCCCCTACATAACAGAGTTTTCAGTTATCCTTCAAATAACCAAAAAGATGGGCGGAGAGACACCCTCCCCACCCTCTGGGCATGGGACGTCGCTCTCTTAAAGTGACTTCCTGCTGATTTGGGTCATAGTAGACCTGTTTGGGGCCCCAACCCAAATGGGAAAAATGATTAAAAATGTTAGTACAATCCTTTTATGTTCAGTCCTTCTGTTCTCAGCTGTTTAGATGACCTAAGGGGTTTGTAGGCAGAAGCTGATCTTGCAGGCTTCACTGAGGTTCCGGCTGGGGCATTGTGTAGAGCTGAACGGTCCCAGCGACACTGGATTGCAGTGGTGGTTGCAGGCCCCCGATGGAGACAGCTATTGAGGAAGTCTGCCAGGCAGAATCAACTGGGTCACTCATCCTCCTTGGTGCCTGATTCTGCTCTCTGCTGAGGATTCCGCTGTCCGCCATCCCCGGGCTCCCCTAATGGACACTTCGATTCTCCTGGAACGATAAGAACAGAGCCCTGCCCCAATCCCAACCCTAGGACAATTGCCCTCTTTTTTTTTTTCTGGGGGGGGATGGGGGGGCTAGGTAGTACTTCTCCTGAAGCAAATTTGGCCTTCTGACAACATACAAAGCGTTATCTTTCAATCCGGGTTAAGAATAGATAGCTAGAGTCTCATAGTTAAATTTTGAGTTGTTTGGGAATCAAGAGGGTGTTCTAAGAAGATGCTTTTTAAATTGTGATGAAAGTTGAGTTGGATATAGAACTTTAAACTCATGGAGATAGGTCGACAGTAGAATGTTGAAGTCAGGTGCCAAATACATATAGACTGGACATTGGGATTGTATGCCAAGCCATATAACTCTCATAATTTTGGCCTAATTACCTCTGTTGTTTTGTATTGTATTTATTATTATAAGAGCAAGAGCCATTTGTTGGACTGAAAGGGGGAGCTGTTGGGGGGAAAAGATATATCTTAAACTTAAAAAAAAGGAAGGGGATGGGTGGGTTGAGGCGGAAGAGGGTGGGAGGGTGGGACTGGAGGCGGGGTAGGGAGGGGATTTCAATTGAGATGTAACTTGAAGAAATAAAAAATAAAGTAAAAAAAAAAAAAGAAAGGTTTGAATCTTTTTTTCTCTGTTCTTTTTTTTTAATGTTTATTTATTACTTTGAGTTACATCTCCATCATGAAAGGTTTGAATCTTAGTTATGCAAAATCTGCATTTAGTAATACACATCTTCTTCCAGTCTCATTTATAGTTTATACCAAGGATAGGCAAATTATCATTCATGGGACATGTTTATCTACTGTCTATCTTTGTAAATAAAGTTTTATTGAAACACAATCAGGACCATTCATCATGTATTGTCTGTGTCTACTGTTGTGCTACAACCACAAAACCCAGTCATTATAACAGAGACTCTATGCCCTCAGAGAATTAAAATATTTATCACATAGCCTTTAACAAGAAGCTTCTGGCATCTAGTCTAGACTCATAAAAAATTCACATGAATTCCAGTACACTAAAGTAGAGATAAACACAATGACAATGACACTATGCCATATTGACAGTTTTAAACCAAACTATTTTGTTGACATACAGCCTAACATAGATAATCCCGCAGTTACAATTTGGCTACTTTTAAATAAGTGAATTGATCAAATGCATGTAAATAGATAATTATATACAAAAAGGTACTATTTGAAGAACTTTTGGGAATAATCTCTCACAGAAAAAGCCCCAGATCATCATCTTTTTAACTTCTCTGCCTCCCAGGAACTAGAATTTCTCTTGCATTGTGCATCATTTGAACCAGCATTCATTACGTAATTTTAAGTAACCTGATAATGTGGGCTAAATGGCATGTGGACACATCTCTTGACCTTGACAGGCAATAAAATTACCCCGTTAGAAAAAGAAAATCTATCTAGAAATTAGAAACTGTTCTGAGATCTGTAGGGAAGTGAGTGGCTTAGTTATTGGTCTACAAAAGGATTGTTTTAAATCTTTTTATGACTTTAAATAATGTGAAATGCTTATTTCCAATTGCAAAAGTATTGTATGCTCGATAAAAAGACACTCTAGTAATGCAGAAATATGTCAGACGGACCTCTTGAACTATGAACTATGCCTTTCACTTCCTCCCTTTTCTCTCTTCCTCCCCTTTCTTGCAGGTTAAGACAAGCAAAACAGAAGCTGCCATTTCACAATAGTTAACTTTTAACTATATACTGTTGTTATCTTCTCTGTCTCTTTGTCTCTGTGTGCATCTCTCTCTCTCGGTCCTTTATTCTTGTTTGTAGCTATTTTTATTAAATTATATACAGTGAATATTAAGTGATCATATTCTAGATTTCTGTACAATTGTATTCAAATTGTTCCTAATTTTTTCTAATTAATTTATTTCTGAGCACTCATAATGTTTAAAAAGCAATACAATTCTTATCCTTTTTACTAATTTTGAATTTAATGAAATTGAGTTATCATCATTGTTCCCTCAACAAATTTTATGTCCTTTAGTATTTGAGCAGGCAACATTTATTTATAGGCAGAAAAGCTACTTATTCACATGCCTCTCACCCTCACAACACTGGTATACTGCACACTATATATTCTTATGATCACAGGAGGCAGGAAGTTTTAGCATCCTGGCTGCTCCCTTCAAGGAAACTCAGAGCGGAAGAAAGAGTTCTGTGGAAAACCCAGCAACTCTGCTGGGCCCTTTGGTTAGTTCAAAGAACGTGGATGTCTACTGATAGCAGGGGCAAGATGAGAGCTGCCAAAGAAGGTGGAGGTCACATGGGTCTCTAAGCTCGGCTGATTTTACAACAGTCGATTCACAAATGAATCTTAAACAGAACCATGAAATTTGGTGGATTTCAGGACATCTTCATTATAAAACCAGAGAAAAACCATATCACCCTCCTTCCTCCTTCCTATCCCCATTCTGCTGTCCGCAGAGACCACGGGAGGTTCATTTCAAGGTCTGATGAATGGTTCAGAGGGCCTGAAGTAGATTATAATGTGAACTTTCTTGTTTGAATTCTATATTTGAACTCCAGACTCACCCAATTTTTCATGGTTTCTTTTTCCTTAAAGAAAATACCAGCCAGTTATTTAGTATATAAAACAGCAAAGCCAAATGCTCTCCAGACAGAAAACCACACCTTTAGAAGACAAAACCAGCCACTTAAGAGGACCTCCAGACCCCTGGCCAGGGATGCCCAGCTGTTGGCTATTTATTTTATGCAAAAATCACAGGAAGCCAGTTTTGATCAAAGCCAGCCAACATTTCCACCCTCTTCTTGCCTTGTCTTAAGACACTCTAAGATCCTCACATTCCTTTTCTCGTGTTCTTTAAGTAATTTTTATCAAATGCTGTTTTAATTCAAATAATGGTGTTCTGATTTTTCAGGCCCCTGGATCAAGGCAATAGCACATCGTAATCCTAGAGGTGACCTTCCAGAAACTCTTCATGCCCTTTGGGTAGCTGAACTTTCAGTGGCCACTATAGAAAAAGTCACATGGTGCAAAGTGTGGTGGGGCAGGGGGAGGCGGGGAGACAGTCTCAGAGAGCCCACTGTCCCTAGAACTTGTCAGGAGGCCCATGAACATTCCCAAAGGCATCTGAATATACTGGACAAAATTAACTGCCATTGCTGCTCACACTGTCACTTCTACACAGGTGACATGGCAGGTGTGAGCTCCATTCCCAGTATGAGAAGAATGGGGAAAAGGTTCAAAGCTGCCATCAAGAGCATTGGCTCAGAAATAACTAGAGAGAAATGTCAATCTGAAACTAGCCAGTTTCACCCCCGTCACATTTTCATTACCTTGATTATATTAGAAAGCACTATATTTCACCATTTTGTACAATACATGATAATAAATGGCAAGAACACAAAGAATTCCAACTTTTATTGCCAATGTTTTTGAGATCTTCTATTGAAATGACAGAACAACAACAACAATCTTAATAAAAACATTTTTCAAATGGCCACATATTTAATCGTTCATCCACACTTCTAGGAATCATCTACCCTGTGGAAAATGGCCATGTCTGACCAACATAGACCTATCTCTCACCACAATATGGGCAGCCAGATTGTCTGCTGTCTGGCCACTGTATCCCTAGTGACTAGTGACTGGGTCCTTGACCTATCAGAACCACATGGAAGAACCACAGAAACACATTCAGGGAGAGGATATGAGTAATTTTTATCAAATGCTGTTTTAACTCAAATAATGGTGTTCTGATTTTTCAGGCCCCTGGATCAAGCCTACAGCACATCGTAATCCCAGAGGTGTGTCCACACAACAGATGTGTGTCCTCGGGTACAGTATTCCATCCTTAGTAACCACAGTTAAGTGAGTATATGAAAATTTACACTCTTCTTTTCATGAATGGTCTGTGCTGCATGGTGCCAAATGAGTGTTGCAGGTACACGCCCACCCTGAACTGACGGCAAAAAAAAAAACCTTTTCGAATTGATTGATAGAGCTCATCTCTACTTTAAACTATCCTAAGATACCAATGGAAACTAACTGTATTGTCTTCTGAGACCATTCTTAAAATATCAAGAAGCATTTTGCCATTATAAAGTAAACTGAAACCAGTACTTTTCTACCACAACTGAAGAACTTCTATTGTGCCATGCCTGCAAACTGCCCAGTCCTACATCCCAAATCTTCACCATTGTTCGTCCAGAGACAGTCATAGTTAAATGGCTTTCCCCTGACTTGTTGAGCCACTTGAGATATATTCTTTTCATAAATGTAAAGCTTAGGTCAAGTTTAATTTCACATTTGCTTTATGTATGGATGTTGAATTGCTTCACTCTCATTAATTATCAAGGATAGCCTTCCTTCCCTGAACTGTTTGTAATGTGTTCAAAACCAAACTGAGCATGTGTGTGGGTGTCCCAACTGTGTCCTCTGCTCTGTGTCTATCCTCCTTTACACCAACTCTTAGTACTGTTAAATATTGACTTCCTATGGACAGACTGATTACTCCTAATTTATTCTCTTTATACCCCCATTTTGGCTTGTATGTGTATGTACATGGAGTACAACATTGGTCATCATTTTCAGGTATTGTTCACTCTTTTTTGAGACACACACACACACACACACGGGGGGGGGGGGGGGGGGGGGGAGGACCACATGTAAAAGAGAAGGAGCATGCCTGAGACAGACTTCTTGGTCTGGAACTTGCCAAGCAAGCTAGGCTGTCTGGCCAGTGAGTCTCAGGGCTCTGTCTGTTTCTGCTACCTCAGTCCTGGAATCATAAAGTGCACAAAACCACACTTGGCCTTTCAACTTTAACTTGGGTTCTGGGAATTGGGTGCACTGGCTGCTTTTCTAGAGGACTTGGGTTCAGTTCCCAGCACCAACATGGTGGCTCAAAACCATCTGTATCTCCAGCTACAGGAGACCTGATGTCCAGTCAAATGGTAGGCTAGCATATCTTCTCGTCTTTAGTCTGTTGACATGGTGGATTACGTTGACTGATTTGACAATGATGTTGAATCAGTCTTGCATATACAGAGTCAATCCTACTTGGGTGGTGTATTATTGTTTTCTTTTGCTCTACACGTTCATCAGAGAACACCCTTTCCCAAAATAAAGAAAAAGATGAGGGTGGTCACTCAATATGTTCCATTTGGCTTTAAGTGTCAACTTGGCACAGAAGGAAGTCTCAGTTGAGGACTTGCTCAGATCAGATTGGCCTAAGGGCATGTCTGTGGTGATAGTCTTGATTGTCAGATGATGGAGGGACCAACACTGTGACATAGCCTCATTTCCTAGGCAGGTAAGATCTGGGAGTGAGCAGGCAAGCAGTATTCCTTCATGGTTTTAAATTCAAGTTCTTTCCCCAACTCCTCTAAATGATAAACTGCTACCTTAAAACCAAAATAAATCATTTCTTCCCCTAAATTGCTTTTGGTCAGAATGGTTCAAACACAGCAACAGAGATGAAATTGGAACACACCCTTTCTATTTTTTTTAAAGACTATTATGTAAAATTAATTCTTCTTAAAGTGTTTGGTACAAATTGCTAGTGAAATATCTGGACCTGGAAATTTCTTTGTGAGAATAAATTTTACATTATCACCTAATTCAACCCACCTTCAATGTATTCCAGAGAACTTATGGAATGAGCCATTCTTGAGATATTTGGGATACAACAGTCCACAGACCATCCCTCTCTTATGAAGCTTACACTCTAATGGAGACGAGTTATCACAAAAGATACCCCAATGGTGCTTCAATCCCATTGTGCCAAGTAAGAAAGGAAAAACAAGAAGGGGATTCAATTTTCAGTGAGATCTCATAAAAAACCATATCCTCTCCGTGTGCCAACAAGAGAAATGAAGCACATATAATATCTGCTGTTGGCAAGAGGGAAACAACAAATCCAACCCAATGGATTCAAAAGTAGCAGACAGCTGAAGAAAATGCAATTATTCTACGGCCATGATTTTATACGTGCTTCTCAGTCAACAGCACAGCCTGGAGTGAGCTCCAATAGCCATAGTGAGTGCGTACCACATTCTGCGAGATTTTAAGAATGAAGATAGATTATCCTAAACAGTTTATGACAGTTGGTAGCAAAAAGCCAAAACTTCACATTTCATTTTTAAGCATTACTAGGTATAATACCTTTAAGAAGCGTTATCCTTAATTTTGTATCAATATACAAAAATCAATCCCAATGTGGCCAAATATAATCTTAATTTTGTATCAATATACAAAGATCAATATCTATGTAGCCCAATACAATCTTAATTTTGCATCAATATACAAGGGTCAATACCATTGTGGCCAAATATAATCTTAATTTTGTATCAATATACAAAGATGAATACAATCTTAATTTTGCATTAATATACAATGATCAATACCAATTTAGCCAAATATAATATTAATTTTGTATCAATATATAAAGGTATAAGGGCATATTCAATAATCTGTCCTTTTTTCTTGATCTTTCCTATACTATGTCTATGTCCCATTTTTCTCAAGTCTGTTCACTCCTACATAGGAGAGAAAGAAGGATACAGAAAAAAAAAGAGAGAAGTCCTTGGGTCTAACCTCCAAAACCCATTTAACAAGCCCATTTAACAGCTTAAGAAATGCAAACTAATAGTCATGCAAGCATGTCATTTTGTTAGTTACTATGACAGTCTATCACAGTTATTTTCTAAGCTAATCAAAAATCAAGTTGCTAAAAGACAAGCAACAGTTGCTTATCTAAATTTAAGAGATAGATAGGATGTCTTCAAAAACCTCAAGAGAACTGCAGAATATGGCATTCAAAGATTTTTTCTTAACTTAAGATTTTTTGATATCGAGACATGTCAGCTCCTGACAGCACCCCCTATTCTACTCCAAGTAGAAGAGGAGCATCGAAGAATCTCTAGTGTGAGATGGTTGAATTAGTGGCAAGCTTATCTCTTGGCAAGAAAAATCTCTTGCTTCAACTGTAGACAGACTGCTGTCCAAAAAGGACAAAACTTGGAAGCAGGGAAGTCGACAGCCTAGCTCTGCCAAGACAGGGTAGGCAAGTCCTTCATAATTCCTGCTTTACAATCAATGTCTGTCAGAGAAACGGGGCCAAACAGCTGAAGATTGATGCTGTAATGTATGGAGAGAAAATGGGAACTGTCCAGGCAGCCACTGGTATGTCATTTCTTAGTTTTGAAAGCTGCGGGCCCTGCACTTCCTATATAATCAGATATATTTATGCCTCTCAGGTCTCTGAGGTTGTTGAAGATTAGATAGCTAGAGTCTCATAGTTAAATTTTGAGTTGTTTAGGAATCAAGAGGGTGTTCTGGATCTAAGAAGATGTTTTTAAAATTGTGATGCAAGTTAGTATGAAAGCTGAGTTAGATATAGAACTTTAAACTCATGGGGAAGGGATGGTTAGATAGTAGAATGTTAAAGTCAGGTACCAAATACATATGGACTAGACATTGGGAATGTATGCTAAGCCATATAACTCTCATAATTGTGGCCTATTTATTTCTGTTGTTTTGTATTGTATTTATTGTTATAAGAGAAAGAACCATTTGTTGCACTGAAAGGGGGAGCTGTTGGAGGGAAAAGATTTACCTTAAACTAAAAAAAAAAAAAAAAAAAAGGTAGAGGATGGAGGGTTGAGGGGGAGGAGGGTGGAAGGGTGGGACTGGAGGGGGGAGTAAGGAGGGGATTGTGATTGAGATGTAACTTGAAGAAATAAAAAATAAATTATTTTTTAAAAAAAGAATGAAAATAGAACTAGTGCAAACAATCACAGTAATGGAGTCAGGGGTATGCCCAGATACCCGGTGCTCCTGGCTAGAGGCAGTTCCTACCTCCTTGTTGGTCCTGTCCGCTTGCACCAGGGTTCCATTCAGACAAGGTTCCACGTAGTGAAGCTCTTCATTATACTGCAGAGGGGTAGAAACAACCAGGATGAAACTTTGAATGAAGACCCCAAAGGACACTAGCTAACAGTCAAAGGGCGCATGCACAGCCACACAGGAAGATAGCAGAATCACAGGCTCCATTCCCTCAGACAATTGCGATCAAGTGCTAAAGACAAACTCATATCAGAGACACCTAAAGAGCCCATGCTGAAGTACAGCAGGGTGCGTAAGTGCTAATCGGTCATCCTTCAATAGTGTCTGGGCAGAGAGCAGTTACACATCCTCCTGGGTGTGACTGAGAAATGACAGAGCAGACAGATTGGGTGGTACAGTTCCAGCTCCAGTCTCAGCTTCCTAGAACCAAGAGATACTTGTGTTGGTCACACATGAGGGGACATAATGGAGGAAAAGAGGGGCTTTGATCTTCAAAGTAACCCTGGAAGGGCAGGAGGGGCTTTTGGTGATACTCCTGTATAGTGATACCATTTACACGGCTTTGCCAAGGCATATCATCCCCAACACTTTTGATCCCCAGCAATCCAGGATATGACCCTTAATTTTTGTCCTCTGCACGTGACCTTTCCAAGGGTTTTGATGGATTCTAGACATTTGGACCCGCTGACCCAACTCAAGTATCTTTTCTCATTATTCCACAACAAAGGCACACTCTGGCGGTTCTATATTCCCTGCTGGTCCCTCACATGTCTCATCTTTTCCTTCTGACCTTCACCACAGAGAACAGTGCCAGGAGCTCATCTGCCCGACTGCTGCTTTTCCCTGGGTGACCATGCTCATTCTCTGGATTGGTTCTGTCCTATACCCACTGGGAAAGAATGTTAGGTGCAGGAAAGGCATTTAGTCACGCCTCTCTCTTACATATTCCACAGAATGTCTAGTTTCCTTCACCAGGAACCCTCAGCCCACAGGAAAACTCCATCTTTTGTTGTTCTACCTGGACCCCTGATACCATGATTGGCTAAGACTAGTTGTGCAGCGGACATATTGTTGCCTGAACTGAGTAGATATAGTTACGGGTCTAAGCTCGAAGTAGGAAGTAGGTAGGACAATCCATTCATTCAGGGAAAGCGCCATGATATTTCCAAATATTTAACAGCCAAATGAATGCAGAGCTGCTGAGGGAAAAGACTAGAAGCAACTCTCACATGCGCTCTAGGGCAAAATCTGGCCAAGAATTAGACCTTTTAGACTGCTATCAGTGTGGGAAGGCCAAGCGAGTCACAGAGTGAAATGAAGGATGGCCTCGGGACACTCACAACAGATAAGTACAAGGACACAGCTGCAGCTGTTACAACAGTGGGTGAATGCCTCAGCACATCAGGCAGAGAAGCTGCCTAAGGGGTACCACACCCCTCTGGGCTCTGGGTGCTGAGCTGCTATGGAGCCCTCCCTTCATCGAGACTCAGAATAAGCCTCATGTGTGGTTTGACTCAGTCTCAAGTACTTCAAATAGCAGACCCTTTACAGACAAGGAAACTGAGGAAAAACAAACTATAGAAGATATCAGTGACTGAGCAACGAGCAGTGTGCAGGTGTGTGCCCAAACATTCCTCCGACCTCACAGCCACCTTTTTCAGGATTTCAAAGACCTCTGCACCCCTGAGCCTCTCCACTTCCCCTCAGGCTCACATTTGTCCCCCTTAAGCCTTTGTTTCCGGTCTTGCAAATGCATCTGGGCATTTCCATTTGTTCTACGAACTAGAGAGGGAATAATGGATGTGCAGCACCCCTCCTTCCTTTCCCCAAGTGCAGGGGATCTCACCCAGGACTGTTTTTCCTTGCTGGGCAACTTCTCCAAGGGTGGTGGATATTTTTGCTGAAGGGGATAGTGACAGGGACTGGTTCTGGAGGTAGGTTTCTGGGGGACTGTGGCAATGTTCTATTTCAGGAGATGGTCAGCCAGATTAAACAAATGTGTTCACTTTGTGATGGTTCTTTGAGCTGTATGTACACTGTGCATATTCTTGTTATTTTAAATGAAAAATAGATGTATGGTATGCTGAAGTTAACTGCCAAAGAACAAGGCATGGCATTTGGTCCCAGGAGGGAAAGTCCCACCTCTGGATTCAGGAAGCACCTACACAGATCAACATGAGGTCTTTACCAAAGTTCTCCTGCACTTTGGGTGGAAACTGGAAGCTGCTGGGGAGACAGCCACCCCGTCGTCCTTCACCTCCCTTGCTGATGACCCACTTGGTTCAGGGGGAGAATTATCCTGGCAGCATAGGTGATCTTAGCCAATCACAGCTATCCAACTATGCTCTATTAGATACTTGCTTCCAGAGCATCTTTGTTGCCAGGGTTAGTTGGTAAACCACGTGCAGCCAATGAGACAGAAGGGAGCTTCTTGTGTACTTTTCTCTGACTTTCTCCCATCATTGAGAGAAAATTCATCTTTGTATACCTACCCCTTCCTTCCCCCTTAGGATGCTGGTGTCCAGTTGCAGTGGCTACTTCCTAACCATGAAGTGACAAGAAGATGAAAAGCACAAGCCAAAAGAAGACAGAAAGAAGATAGAGCCAGCCTGGGTCTACCACTGATGCCCTCTGAACAGGACCAAGACTTCATCTGCCCTCCTTCTGGACCCTTCCATGAGGTCATTAGATGCATACATGTTGAAGCAACCTTTGAACCTTTATTCAGCTATGATGTAACTCGGAGATCTAAATATTCTTCAGGGCCCCACTCTGGTTCTTGCTTTTTAAAATAATGTGTATAGGATGTGTGCAAGTGTGTGTGAGTGTGCGTGCACATGTGCATGGCACGGGGTGTATGTACTTGCAGAGATTGGACAACAGCTTTGCATGTCAGTCCTACCGTTTTATCTGGGTTGAGATCCTGTCCTTCATCACTCTACATCCCACTCTAGCTGGCACGGGAGCTTGTGGAGATCCCCCTGCCTCCACCATCTGGCTTTCCATAGAAGCACTAGGAAAACAGAAGCGTGCTACACACCTGGCTTCACGAGGGTTCTGGGGACTTGAACTCAGGTTCTCAGGCTTGGAGAAGAGTACACACTATGGAATGAGCCCATCTTCCCCAGCCTTGTTCTGGTTCTTAGCCCTTTACTTTGCAGGTAATTTAAAAGGTTCATCAACACTCTTCCTAACACGCCCTTTCTGAGGCAGCAACTATGGCCGTGGAGTCAGAGGTTAGAGTTAGGACAGTTGGCACCAAGTCCCTGTGGAGATGTGATAGACCTGAAAGAACGAGCTTTTCTAATACAGAGGCTAGCAGATGTTGGGAGAGGGGCTGTAGGAGAGGTTTAGAAGCAAAGAAGCCCAGGGAATTTTGTCCTCATCAGGGAGGTACATATGCAGTAATCAGAACCAGGCCCACTGTCACTGCTCACACTGCACCCACAGTAGAGGAATCTACTCCTCTGAACCCTAGCCAGCTTGTTAGTGGCACCATCCAAGCTTGCAGTTCCCTAATTTCCCCTGACTACATCAGGATTGAGCCAGGGCCAGCAATCTGGTCTTTATCACTGTGGGGCATGGAGATGACCATGTGTAGAGTGGGGTGGTACACGCTCAGCAGCTGAGTCAAGAAAGCCCACTGGCCACACAAGCTCATCAAAAGTCCCAAGGGACTGCAGAGGATGCCCTGCACATAGATGTGTCTCTTAAGCTCTAGCAGTTCCCCATTTGGACACCTTTCATTCAGCGGGTGCACGTTTACAGATGCTCACTGGATGCCCTTGCTCTTTTACTGTGTACATGCGTATATGTGGGAAAGGTATACACATATGTTCTTGTGGATGTCCGTGTGTGTGTGTGTGTGTGTGTGTGCACATGTGTGTGCACATGTGTGTGCACATGTGTGTGCATGTATGCAGAGACCAGAGGTCAACATTAGGTGTCTTCCTTTTAGTCTTCACCTTACTTATTTAGACAGTCTCCCACTGAACTTGAAGATCATTGGTTGGCAGGACTGGCTGGCCAATGAAATCAAGGAATCTGCCTGTCTCCCTTCCTCTATGACACTTGAGTTACAGACACCTGCATGCTACATGCCTAGGTTTCACCTCCTGAGCATCTGAAATCAGGTCTTTTTGCTTGGGCAGGAAGCATTCTACTGACTGAGCCATTTCCCCAACTCCAGTACTCCCTGGGTTTCTGTTTTGTGAATTCACTGTGTTAGATGGTCACATCAGTTTATAACTGAAGATGTGGTTACTGCTAGCCTTAGGACACAATAGCCCGTAAATAACTCTTTCATTGTTACTTGGCAAAGCTGATGTCAGTATCCCAAGGAGAAAGAAGATGCTACAATTCAATCTCACTAGTGCAATTTCCTCTGGATTCTACTTTTAGCTCCTTCTATGATGAGGGCTCAACCACAGAGACCTTCAACCACTCCCCTGCTACAAAAGTAGCAAGTCCTTCTTGCAGGTGCCAGGGGAATTCTTTTGATAGGACAAGAGAGTCTAAGGAGCCCAGAAGAGATCTAGACCAGCAAACCAGCCACATGCTGAGGGAATGCTGCCATTTTGAGAACTTAGAACCTGTCACAAGACCCACGGGGTCTCAGTCACTGGTAGCTTTCTTGTCCCTTCCTGTTTCCTTGTGGCTTCATCTTTGAGTTCACAAAAATAGTTCCTTGTTCTTCCACATATAAGCTGGGTCACTTGGTCAAGGCATTGCAACTCCACGAGCCACAGTGTCTGGGTTGGAGAAACCTGGACTTGCTGCCCCTGCCAGAGGCTCACTATGAGGAAAAAGGAGCATGCTCAAGGTCCTGGCAAGAAGGAGGAAGAGGCACGCCACCAAAAGCAAACGGTCAGCATACAGAAGAGGAGGGAGGTAGGCGTGGGAATGCAATGTATGGAGACAGTGACAGACTGACAAATGAGCTAAGGAGAAAAGGAGAGGTGCTAGTAGTGGGACCAGACTGCTCTTAGGAGCAGGGGCCATGACCTCTTGGTTTTCTTGGAAGAGCATTGTATCTACATTTGTTGGGGACAAAGTGCACAAATGACCAACTACATGTCCAAGACAGGAACCTGGGGTTCTACTCCACAGCACACTGAGCCCTCCCAGGGACCCAGGTCTCTGCAGACTAGGAAATGAAGCATTGTCAGAGCCCTCCAAGGAAGGTGTCTTCCATAGAAATCATCATCCCCGCATTTGCTCAAAGAACATTAACTATGAGCCTACTATGTTGCAGGCATATAAACACTGGGTCAGTTTCCTCATGACGCTCATCCCTGTATGATCATGAGTGACTTTTCTTGCCTGTTGGTTGTAAGTGAACATATTCATATCTCCGTTTTTCATTCTCATGATAAGAAGTTTGTATCTTTCATACTAAAAGGGTCCTTCTGAACTCAAACCAGGCCACCATGATCTTGCAGACATTAGACTATATCCTGGCATTCCTTTCTCTTGTTGAAAGACTACATTCCTATATCGATCAATCATCAAACTCATAGTCAGGTAGCAACAAGCATATCACCACATATCTTCTCTCTCCTCTGTTCAGTCTCTGTAAGAATTTCCCACCTCTTCTCTTCCATGGAAACAGCACAGTTCTCAGAAGGAAGGCTGCTAGGAAAGGCGAGCTTTAACCTCAATTCTTGAATGGCCAGAACACTCTTGGGGAGAATCTGAGAACAAGGATATGGCCATGAAGTAGAAATCATATTCTCTGTTGACTTGTGCACATCACAGACTGAGAGCTAGCCAGTATCTAGCTTGCCTTTGGATTCTAGATGACACTAAGGGACCTGAGCCTCATGTCAGAAGCCCAACTTGTTGGAAGAGAACATCTTTGGGACCTAATCAGTTGCCTAGACACTGGGATGAGGGAAGAGCCAGTAAGAGGGGAAAGGCTTCCAGGAAGGTCTCCCCACATCATCCTAGAAGCTGAGACCTCACATGATGCCCTGCATATAGCTGATTGGACTTGTGTGATATGGCCTGACTCTCTCAACACAGTCCAACCGTTTCCACCAGCACCATTCTGTCTCAGTTTCCCCTGCCTCCTCCCCATCTCAATAAGTTCTGGACACAGTCAACTCTCTCCTGAAGTGAGGGCCGGTCTCACAACCTGAAAATTGTGCTTGCCACCTCAGTAAACTCCTTCCTCCTTCCCTCCTGATCCACCCATTGGCTTACACCTAAAGTCTATATCACTTCAAATACCTGCCCGGTTATCATCTCTTCTAAGAAATACATCATCACTGAGTCTCCCACTGATGCATTGTTTTGTCTCTGTCCCTGCCAGGGTTCCTCCCAAAAGATGCTGGTCTCGTTGTTCCACGAGAACCTGACCTGGGCTTCCCCAACAAACAGTCACACACAGAATCTCAGCAGTGATGAGGCAGATGTCTGTCTTCTACAGCAGACCAGCATTTAACACAGAGCATTCCGCCATGTTTACTAGAGACCAACTGATCACAATGGCAAAAAAAAAAAAAAAAGCAAAAGGGCAAAATGTATGGAAACTCACTCAACAAACACAAAGCTGAGGGAAAATACTGAAGAATAAAACTAAAAACAAAACTGTACCCATTTTAAAAAGCAGATTAATAAACAAAAAATAAAGGAATATGTGGGTGTATCGTAGACAATTTGAAGTTTCACGATGGCCATAATATTAAAATGCTGGCTTGCTCTAGGAATGTAGGAAGCTGATGCAAAGAAGGCTCAATTAAATAGGTTTATAGTTTTGCTGCTGTATCTTTAATGAAATGACCCTTAGGACAAAAGTATAGGAAGTGTGGAGTGAAGCAGAGAAACCCACAAAACTTTCACCAAGGCAAGGCACCACAGGATCTTCTAGCTCACAAAAGCATCTTCTGAAACCAGAAAGACAACTGGCTGTAGTTCGTAGTACAGCCAGGATGGGCGTGGCAAACAAACACCAACTCGGGCCTCTATACAGCATCAAGTGTTTTATAAAGCAAAGCCAAAGCTGGCAGAGCCCCGGAGAATTAGTTCTAAGAAAAAAAACTGTGAATTAGAAACAGTATTAGAAATATCTAGATTGAACTAGCAAGTGATTCTCACCCCTGGACCATTCTGCACAAGCCAGGCCTGCAGGAGGCCTTTAAATTGATTTCACAATATCGGCCTAGTTAATGCAGTGTTTGCTTAATGCCTGACTTAGGCTTCTGTAAAATCATTTCTCAACTTCCAGCATCAGATGGAATTAACACCCTCATTTTTATGATAATAATGTTCATTTAATGCATTGCTTGGAGAATGACTTCAAAGTGAATGAAAAAAAATATTCTTTTTCTTGTCATAATCTGACCTCAAATTTTAACTCTAACTGCACAAAACCCTGTTTCACCTGTTCTTTTAATTCTGCCTGTTAATTCATTAGCTCTAGATAGATTTTTCAACACCCTGCCTATCAAAGATAAAGCAATGTTTATTTATTCTTTCGTGTTTATTCTTTGGAAAAACCTAGATCAAGAAAATTTTCAATATAGTAAGTACATACGATACACTTGACAACGAACTTAATGAAATATAAAACTGATTCAAATGGCCATGAAACATCTTTCCTACTACCTAAATATCCTCCTGCCTTCCTGCATTATGACACTAAAAATTCAAAGGCAATTATAAGTTAGATTTGCCTGAACAAAACCCTACAGTGCACAAGGGCTTCTAACACTGGAAATAGGGCCTGTATTCTTGACTTTCTCTCCCTAAAATGCCTCCTGAAAGATTCACCAGACAAGCAAAGGTACACCTGGCCATACAGCAAAGCTACCCAAGGGAATGTCCTCTCTGGTAGCAAGACTCTGCAAGAACAACCAATTCACACATGCAGGGAATTCTGAGTAGAGGTGCAAACATCTCCCTGTACATCCTGCAACAGTTAGCTCCTGGAGTGCTCTCAAGAAAGTGACCATTTTAAAGAGACCTGGTGAAAACCCACACCATATTATGAAGACACATGTGCAATGTGGAAGAAGGAGGAAAGGCTCCAGGAATATAAGTGTCCATAAAGCAAAACTAGTGAGATACACTGAGCACCAAAGGACAACTCAAGAGAATGCAAGTGACAAATACCATCTCTGAATCTACCACTAGCTGGGGCCCTCCAACTGTCAATAAGCATGCAAACTTAACACCATACGTGGCAGATACTGTTGCAGAACTGATGCAATATTTTCTGCTATAGCAATTTCCTGTATAGATATTACTCAAGCAAACTCACACCCAGACTTACAAACATAACACACATTATCTTCAGTGTGTTCCAGGCCATGGTGAGCCTATCTATTAGAGCACTCTCAAATAGAGGAGAAGGTTTCACAGCACAATAATAATATAAATCTATATCCAACAAAGCTTTGGGTAAACATATGATATCAAATATATAGTACATATAAATATACATATATACACTATATATACTATATATCAACTTGATATATATTAACTATATATGTAATATATAGTTGTACATATTATATGCAATATAATAATATATAATATATCATATATATATTATATATATAGTTGATATATATACACACATTTATATTTAATAAGATAATAGAGACAAATTGCTAGGTATTCTGTAGAATATGATCCCATTTGTGGAAAAAACATATATGCTTAGGTCAGAAGGATGACTCAGTGGGTAAAGGCAGTTGCTGTCAAGCCTAAAGACTGAGTTCAATCTCCAAGACCCACATGGCAGAAGAAGAAAACAGACTCCTGAAGGCAGTCCTCTGACATCAAAGGTAACACATACTAAAATGTAGCATAATTTTTAAGTATGTGGGTGCATATATAGAGAAAATATTGAAATAACTGTATCAAATGAAAGAAGAATGAAAAATATGAATTGTCTAAAAGATTTACAAGTTTTATTCATTTAAAAGCAATCATCATAGAAAGTTAGTATTAATTCGTTGCCTTCCAGTGTGAATTTGCTACTCTATCTGATCTATTCACTTACACATCAGTGGAATTGAGATCATGATTCTATCATAAAGTATTCATGCAAAAATATTCAGAGTTCCCAGTTGTCAGCATAACTCTGCAGATAGTCTCAATCTATGCTGAAAACTAATGAACAGATGCAGGGTGATGGCTAATGTCACCTCCAATGAGCTTTATTCCATAAGGGGATGATTTGGGGTAAAGAAAAATATTTCCCCCATCTATTCCATAATAGCTGGCTGTCTCTTTTTAATTATCTTAATCACACTCTCCTCATTACTACATTGACACTGTATATCTTAATGAACTTACATAGATTATTTCAAGTGATTGGTCTTGTTAACCGAACAATAAATTCTGACAGATAAAGGATGTAGGATATAATTAGTTAGCTCCCCTTCTTCTGTAAATTTCTGATACTTTTGTGAGACATAATTAAAGATTAATAAGAAAGATAGTCTCGAATTTGCTGCTACTTATCTGCAAATGCTCCAGGATATGTGAGGATCCAAGCACATTTACCTCGTCACATGGAGGCTGGCAACTAGGGAGATCCTGACTAGAAAGCCACTGTAGTCTTGATCTGAAAGCCTTGTTGCAAAAAGTTAGGCCCTGAACTCAGTGCCTTCGTGGTAAGGTGGTAGAGGGGGCTAGCTGCATCTTCTCCACTTCTGTAGAAGAGAGCTAGAAGCATGGCAAAGTCAGACCTGAGGCTTAACGGCACACCTTCTCCTGACTGCCAGCTCCAGCACGTGCACAAAGCTGATGTGAAAGGTCAGTGTAGTGAACTATTGAGGATCTGTGGCTGTGGACTGCACACAGTGGGTACTCTATACACAGTAAGTACTATTGTTCATTCCACAGATATTTAAACTCCTACTGTTCATCAGGCATTGTCCTAGAGATTGGGCATATATCTAAAATAACCTCTGCACTCAAATGGTTTCTTCCTTTTCCAGTTGTTTTTCAGAGCTTCGAAAATCTTATTAGACTTGTTTATTTGGCAGATGCACATTTGTGTGCCTGAGTGTGTGCACGTGAGTGTGCATGAGTACGCACATATGTACATGTGCCATGGCAGAAAAAGGTATTGTTAATTTATGAGTCCTGTGGATTGACTAGTGTTGTCAGACTTGGTCACAAGCATCTTTCCTCACTGAAATATCTTGCTGGCTTTTAAAGACCTGCAGCTGTCAGTTGTTTTCCTTTGTGGTTATGCCTTTTAGTCCAGAGGTCTCGTCAGAAACATGTGTGAACATCACCCAAGCAATGCCCTTGCCACTTCGCCACCTACACCTTAACTTAGAGAACACAGGTTGGCATTCTGTTTCTGCAGAAGGCTGTTCTAACACAGGACTCGATGGCAGCACACTGGTCCAAAAGTAGGGGAAGACACACACAGCGGAACTTCATCACCACTAGGGCACCCTCCAAACTCCAATGTCCAAGCTCTGTGTTCCTTACCACATTGGCTCCATTGTCACCTGCTACCAGTGCATGTCACGAACATAAATACGGAAAAGCACATCCGTGCACAACATTCAAGTGCCCAGCTGAGCACTGCAGTAGGAAAAAAAGTTCCTTGGGACTACAGTCTTCAAAAAGAGAGGGAGGTCCTTGAAAGGGAAGGCTCATGGAGGATATGGTGATAATCACATCAAAGAATCGCGAAGGGTAAAAAGATTACAAACTGGAAGCAGAGTAAGTCTCTCCTGTATGTCTGTGTAACTGCCCAGCTTTGGCATGCTCTCCGGGTCTCCACATGCCAGTCTTGGGACCCTGGGGGACATTTCACTGACACTTTAGCTGAGCTCCTCCCCTGCCCAAGCCATACTCCACCTCCTAGAGTTTCTGTGAGGAAAGAAGATGCTGTAGTTAGGAAGAGCACGCTACTGTCCTGTCTACCTTTTAGCCCTTTGATCTTCCCACTGTTACCTCATGGACATGGCGTTGGCCTGGCTTAAGGTCCATTATCATGTGAGAAATTCTAGCAGCTCATGGGACATCTTCACTAAGCCTATTCCTCAGCGTCCCCCAGAAGGCTGGAGGGCCTGTGAGTTGACCTCAAAGAAGCAAAGCACTCTACAGCACTCCCAGGCCCTGGAAGACCCTCTGTGGTTCCCGATTCAGTGACAGACATGTGGGCATAACCAGCCTTCATCCTCTGGTCCCCAGACCCTGCCCATCCAACAGCAACAGTGCAAGTGACCCAAAGTGTGGAGAAAGCACAGAGCTGGTACACTCACCGTGATGATGTTGAAGAAGTCATCGTCCCCCAGAGTGTCCAGAATTGAGGAGACAGTTTGTTTGGCGATGG
Organism: Lophiomys imhausi; assembly: GCA_907164525.1. Lineage (NCBI taxonomy): Eukaryota > Metazoa > Chordata > Mammalia > Rodentia > Muridae > Lophiomys > Lophiomys imhausi. The sequence goes on from CAJQZJ010000819.1 coordinate 2,702,445, forward strand.
TCAGGCGGAGTCCTTTCATGCTGCCACTGACGTCCACTAAAATGACAACATCTTTGGGAGAAGTCGCTGCCTGTATGTACCTAAGTGGAGGGAAAATTAAGTAAACACGAATTGTGGCCTCTCTTCAAACTTTCTCTCAAAATTGACTAAGAGGTTTAAGCACTGCCTACCATTTTCTGTTCCTGCAGTCAAAGGCAATGACTCCATTCTCATCTGGTTCCCATTTAATCCCTAGAAGAAAAATGGGGTTGTAAGAAACCCTGAGACTTCAAATGCTTATTTGTAGTACTTCAAGGCTCCTCTATTTGGCTGACCAAACAGATGGGGTGAAAAATCACAACCCAGGCTCTCCTCGGCCGGCTGTTCATCCATCTCTGGAAAGCGCCCTCAGGTGGTAGCCCTGCAGCAAACAGGCCTTGGTCCACTTGCTTCAGGAAGCTGGAGTGAAATGGAGACTGTCTCAGCAAGATGCTGGCCATGGAGAGAAGATGTGACTCCAGCCCCTTCCATAGATATGAAGAAAGACAGCCAAGACCATTTCTCATAGCCCAGCAAGGTGCTGAAGTTGCTGGCATCATTCAAGGGTCTCTAGGCAACGTCTGGCCCATTCCCAGACCCTAGTGAGGTCATGTCTACAGTACGGGCTGCGGAGAAGCCATGGGATCTGATTCTCCCAACTCAGAGTTGTTTTCTCCCTACTACTCCTGTTTTAAAGCTCAGAAATTTGGCCTGCCTTTCCATGATGAAATGAAATGGCTCTAATTATTCAGGAAAATAAATCCAGGCCTTTTGAATCCAGGACTTAAAGCCAAAGGGGTTTTTTTTTTCCATATAAAAATATGATCAAACAACCTTAGCTTCATGGTTTGAAAACAAGCAAGGACACAACCAAGTGTGGCATTCTCCATTTAAGTTATTTTAAGAGTGATATTGTTTCAGGGACAATAACATGACTCAGCAGGTAGAGGTACTTAGTGCAAAGTTTGACAATGTAAGTTAAATTCCCAAAACCCAAATGATAGCAGGAAACAACAACCTCCTTCAAACTGTCCTCTCTCTCTCTCTCTCTCTCTCTCTTTCTCTCTCTCTCTCTCTCTCACACACACACACACACACACACATACACTGTGACATGTGCACACATGCAATCATACATACACATGCTCACGTTCACATACACATCATACACACATGTAATAAATAAATATGTGTATTAATGTTTATTCATTGAAAAATAAAAGGAATTACTGCTTTAAAATAAGTTAGGACATCATCATTCTTTGCCAGCAATGCTGCTCATGTGTTCACGGCTAGAGGACTTCACACAGATTTTTGAAGGAAAGAAAAAAAAAGGGGGAGTTATTTTCCTGATTTAAGGTACAGCACTGACCCGCTTCATTTTCAACTCAGAACAGCCAGTATTCTTGACCATGCCAGGTTAGTAACAGACTGGGTCAGGAGAACACCCCCAAACTACTACACAAATAGGAGATCTTACTGTGTACCCCACAGTGACACTGTGTTCTGTTCTCCTTGTGCCCGTGTTTCCACCTGCACTGAGGCCTACTTTAAAGGTTTCCCCTCTAGGAATTAGAAAGCAGAAGGATAAGAAAGGGCCAAGTAAAAGTTATTAAGTATAAAGATAAATATAACTGATAACAAACAAACAGTAGGGGCCATAATATGGCTTACTCCAAACTTCTCGGACACACTGATTTATGGAAAGCCAATCATACTTAGGATGGCATAGTCCTTTTTTTTTTTTTAATTTAATAAATGTGCTCACCCAATCATGGGACTCACTCAGTAGATGCTTCTTATATTCAGTGTGTGTGTGTGTGTGTGTGTGTGTGTGTGTGTGTGCTGGTAGGGCCAGTACATATCTGTAGACACTGTGGGTCATCCACCACCACTCTCTGATTCTGTCAGTCTTCTTCCCATAACATCTTTATTGCTGTGAACTCTTCCAAGACTTTTAAGAAGGGACTGGAGGTGAGTTTGAAATGAGAACATTGCATTGCATGTGGGCTTGTGACTCTCCACATCTACGTAGGTCCCGTTGACATCAGTACCTTTCTAAATGTCCCGATCAGATTAGTCTGCTGGGGAAACTAGTAAGGAATACAATAGCAGCAGAAAAGAGGACATAGAAGAGGATGACCCTGTGCTGGTCACCTTGACACAAACTAGAATCACCCAAGAAGGAGTCTCAATGGAGGGACTGCACACAGACACTCAGAAAAAAAATCACAAGTGTCCACAATGCCACAGCAGGCAGGTGCCTGGAGGTCATAGGTAAAAGGTAAAAGAGGCACCAAAAGCATGAGATGATGGTGCATTACTTTACCAAGGCTGCTGTAACTAAGTACTACCTGAGGGGCAGCTTAGCAGTCACGTGTTCCAGACATACACAGGTCTAGAAGTGTTTATCCAAACTACTGGAGCACATGCTCCCTATACTCCAATGTTCCTCACTTGCTAGAGAAACAAGGATATTGCCAAGCGCTGGAACCACCAGCTCTCCCAAACAACACATGAGACTTCAAGGTTCATGACTTGACACACAAGTTTCTTGCTGGAGCTTGGTATCACGGGGTCTCTGTCACTTGCAACCCAAATTTCCAATAAAGGCCAGACTGGGAGCCTCTGTTGCCTAACTCACCCTCCGATTCGCAAGCCCTCCCTCATGGCTTCTGATAAATCTATGCCCACGGATACACTGGTGAGAAGCAAGGAAAGTTCATCCTTCCTAAGGTCAGATACATTTGTACCAATTAGTGCTTTTATTATACCATGTAAATGGACAGAAGCATCCTAATAGGAAAAACCATCCCAGTAAAGGTACCTACATCACACTTCCCTTCACTGTTATGGCCAGGAGGCAAGAGGTGAGTTCTGTCTAGAACCAATCCAGAGTGGCCACATAACATCATTCAGGACAACTAAATATCTTCAGAAGACTGTATTCATGTACTTACTAATGCAGAAAGATATAGACATTTTATGGACTCAAAATCCTGCCAAGACTATCATAGAAGAGTTGCAAGCATTTTAACTAAAATGATTGAACTAACAAAAGTCTCATCTATAAATAAATCTCCCAATGACTTGAGCCCTTTATGGTGAGTCCCTTTGTTTTCCAATCTCCCTGCAACTATACTTTAAAGATGTATTCTTGGTGGAGACAGCTGATGATTTGTGGCTTCTTCTTATCTTTTTTCACCCTCACCCGAAAGTCACCTTGGTCAGATGCCCAGCTCTCCAGTAGACTGTTGGGCAGGCTTGCTTGTCCCACATACTCTAGCCTTAGCAATGTGCATCAAAGTTGCTCTGATGAGCACATCAAGGCAGACTGCAATTTGGTGACATTGAGACTTTAATGGTCCACTGTTTATTATAACATTGTCTGTAATAGTTTGCTTATTGCTTAAATGGCTGTGAGCTCCATGAGGAAGCATGTGTGCCCTGCTGAAGAGGGCCCTTGGGAACCACTGAATAATCTGATGAGGCAGATGCCCCGGCAGGCAAGTCTCAGGTCACAGATGCTGTGTGCAGGGCAAACAGTTCCTCGAGGCAGAGGATGATGGCGTCTGTGCACAACATCAAAAGACATCAGGTGCCTAGCCTTACTTAATGAAAACATAAAAGCCTACACTTAATTGCTCCAAGATTGTGCAGTGCCCCCCCTTTTAGGTTGAGCTTGTTAATTCCTACAGCTGTGATGCTAGAACAATTGCAGCCTCAAGTCCTGTTTTCACAACTTGTGAGCAAAATTAAAACTTCCCTTTTTAATTAAAATTTAAATCAAGATAGAACTTAAATCCTACTGCGAAGTAGAGGCCGGGGAAGGCCCCAGAAGGAACACCTGTTCCATGATGGACAAATGCTGGGGACATGCTGAGCTGGGGGAGTTGTTGGGGGCCTCTCTAGAGGAGTGTCACCATGTGCCATGCTTTGGTTCTCCTAACCTCTGCCTCCAAGGCAAGCCATCTCTAGAGCCGGAGAACCCAAACTCACGTTCTATATTACTTACACTGTTTAATCAGAGTTTAATATTGCCCCATATGACTTGATCTATTAACCCTGACAACAATGACCATAATATCAACAACAGTGGAAATAATAAGAAGAAAACCAAACTCTTGTATGAGAAGATTCTATGTGGTACATCTCGCAGCCCAGTTCTTTGCTTTGATTGGTTACTCTATGAATTAACTTACTGGGAAGGATGCCGAAGCCACACATAGTTTCTGTTATCAATGCAGCGTGAGTGTGTGTGTGCACGCATGCACACACATATACGCAAGCATGCATGCACATAAACACAGACTTCTCTTTTTTGCTCCTATTCTGTACAGAGCCAACCTTTCCTTTTCTTCTAAAGGAAAGGAGAAAAACTATTTAAGCACAAATCTGAAGGGAAACACAACATCATGCGTGGAAGCCAGGGTTGTCAACGTAGGCACACTCACCTGGGTACTGCCTGAAAAAGCCCTTTGCACTTCCAAAGTACTGCCATATGAGAGATGGATCCCGGTCAAAGTTATCTACAAAAACTTTGTTTAGGGATTCCGACCAATAAACTCCATTGACAATTGCAGGATCTGAAAATACAAGGAATAGAGCAATGTTAGGAAAAGCAGAGGGAGCCAGGTCACAGGTACCACACTTCACGGCTCACTCACCCAGGTGGCATTCTCTGCAGATTCTAAGATGCTGAGACCCAGAGGTCCACACACTTGGGATGATGCTCCTGTCCAGCTCCAAGAATCACCCAGGAGCCTCCATTCTGGTACCTTATTCAGACTGCATCTCCTTGTATTAGTCATTTTTAATTTGACAAATGTGTGGATGGATAGTTTGATAGGTGGATGGGTGAACAAATGATGGAGAAAACAAAGGTTGTTCTTCAGAAACTGCATGAGCTGGCTACGCAGTTCCCAGAGAACTCAGGAGATAGAAGCAAGAATCACAGGTTCAAGGCCAGCCTGGGTTACTCAACCAGCCTGAGCTCCATAGTCAGACTGTTTCTAAAAGTTAATTACTTTTCTGACCTATAATCTCTTTTCCTCTCCTTTGAAAGTCCAAAGATAATTCTTTGTGTCTTCTTCACAAATTTAAAAGGCGAAAGCAAAGAAAAAGAAAGAGAAATAAAGTTTCACTTACTGGCCAAAGTAGGTGGACCACAGAGGGTGTTCTGTGACTACCCTTCTTCTCCTTACTCCTCTTTACCCCTGAAGACAATGCTTCAAAATGGGGCAACATCCACCCACAGCCAATTCTAAAAGGAATTACTCTGAAGCCCTGGTATGAAGGTATGAGTAGCATCATGATGAATATACAGACCAGGAGAAATAAATGGAAGGGAGCTGCTCCCTGTTCCTTTCCCGTGGGAAAAAAATGGAGCTCACATTCTCCTGTCCCCTACAACAGCCTCCCTCCCCAGGCAGTGACTCCTACCATCCCGAACTGCACAGAGACTGGAGCGGTGGCAAGAAGTGAGGGCTTTTCCCAAACTGCACAAGCTACTGAGAAGCAATCCTTTAGCATGTCCTTCCCTTCTGTGCAGAACAATGACACTAAGGCCCACACTAGGGGCCCATTTGGTGGTAGAAAGTGCCCACAGAACTGTCCCACTGACCCAAAGTTCAGACCCCTCTCTAAAGTCTCCTGTGGAATTCTGGGTCATAGCAATCCCACAGGCATGCTCATTCCAAGGACTCCTGGTACTTCACAAGTGGCAGGGATGAGGACAGATTTTGTCACCCTGGCCTCAAGTTGCTTACTATATCAATGAAAAAAAAATCATTCTAACAATACTACCAATGAACTGCATTGACAAGGAAGCTCACTCTTGGCCCAGGGAACATCAGATGCTTATTTTTAATTTCTAAGTTGACACACATCGTGGAAAGAGTCTCAGTGAGGTACTGTCTAGTTCAGATTGGCCTGTGGACATTATCTGTGGGGGACTGTCTTGACTAAACTAATTGACAAGGGAAGACCCAGCTCAGAGTGGGTGCAGCCATCCCTTGGGTCTGAGTTCTATGCTGTTTAAGAGTAGAGGAAGTGAGATGAGTCAGAGGCTCTCATGAATTCATTTCCTCTCTCTCTCTTGTGGTTATGATATGGCTGGCTGCCTGCTTCAAGTTCCTCCCACCTTGACCTCCCTGCTCAGATGGACTGTTACATGGAATTGTGAGCTGGAATAAATGCCCTCTGCCCATTTTAACACAGTATCTTTATCACAGAAACAAGAGATGAAACTATAACAGCACCTCACCTCTCCTCCATGCCTGCCCACACTGTATCAGCTACCTTTCGTTCCTCAGCTGGCCACCCTTAATATGTTTTCAAGAAAGAGTCTACAATTGGCATCTGACAAACTGGTAGGCCCTGGGTCTTGCCTGGCTCTCTCACCTCTACCTTGCTGTGCTTTTTCAGATCCCATAGGCCATTGGGACTCTGGCTTTCATCTCAAAATTACATTGTAACTCCTGTAAAACTATAATCGGCCACATCATAACATCAGAGTGTGAATATGACCGATTCAATCTTATACCATAGAATGCTTTTGAGAACGGCTTTATTCTATCAATCCCGGAGAACAGAGCCATTTATTATTCCTGCTCAAGCTTAATAGTAATTACTATGACTCACTCTTGGCTGCAAAAGCTACTTACATGAGCCCACAAACATGCAAATACAATGACTCTGAAAAACCCAAGGCTTACACCTACATCAATGGACTTAATTATATCAGAATCATACAAAACCTGACCACAGACAGAAAGAAAAAATTCTATTTTACTAGCTCATTGCCACAACCTGTTGAGACCATGTTTGTTTGGAGACTGGTTCAGTTGTATAATTGTGACTTCTTTGTGGACAGAAGAGAGATGCCCATCCTTCCAGGTGGTCCGGGAATACCAGGATTTCCACTCATGGAACAGTGAGCACTCTCAGAGATAAGAAGGTAACCTCCTGGTCTGAAGACCACTCCATCTAACTTATTTGGATACTAAATCTTGCTCTGAAGTTGTGATTCTTTAAGAAAAGGGAGACTTGACTTTCTAAGAACATAGCAAAGGGGAACTAGGAAACAGGAAATAGGGGCTGGACTACATACACTCATGTGATTCAATATTTGAGATAACACTTTCCTTGGCATGTAAAATCACCACAGTGAGTGCATTGATTCCAGAGGCTCTGTAAGCAAGCAGTTTTAGGGAGATGGGAAAGCCTAGAGGAGCTGCCTATCATTACAGTCAGCAAGGAGAGAGACGAAGATACAAACTTTGCACAAGGTACTCAAATATCCAAGCCAGAACACACACACACACACATGCACACGCACACGCACACGCACACGCACACGCACATGCACACATATGGGTAAAGATGGCTTCCCAACATCAGTGACCTAAAAAGTCAAGAGTAAGTCAAAGCTGCCCATCCACCCTTCCTCAGGCCCTCAGCTTCTCCATCAGCAAGTGAGGAAGAGGTAGCTACCATTCTGAGGTTAGGCCAGTATTCTAGCCTCATAGTCCTTCGGTGGGACCTGAGCAGAATGACAGTCTTGCAGTCACTTGTGAAATTCTCAGCATCTTCCCGTTCAACAAGCTAAGCTTTTTCTTGTTTGTGTATCATTTCAAAATTTTGTCCACAGTCCCCTATGCCTCATTTAGGATAGTTTACACCTTTTCCTCTTATCTTTAGGGGCTTTATTCACCATATCCACTGCCTACTCTAATGAGTGACCCCAGACCTGGTGGCCTTAACAACAGAAATTCATTATTTTATGATTCTTGAAGCCAGAAGTCCAAAGTCAAGGTGTGACAGGACTGATTTCCCCAGGAGCCTGTGAGGGAAGAGTGTGTCCTGTCCTATGCCAGTCTCCTAACCTTCTTGTGCTCTGAAATAGCTCTACTTCCTTGACTTGCAAACGCAGCATGACAAATGCTGTCTCTATATTTATATGGGCCACTGTTCTGAGTCTCTGAGTCAGATACCCCCCTCTTTTCCTCATAAGAACACAGGAAGATATCAAACCCAGACCTTATGTCCTAACAAGGCCATAGCTGCAGGTATGGGAGGTTAGGGTTAAGAAAGTTTGAAAGCCACTATTCCACACTGTATACATTCTCTGAATTATTATCCACAATATACTCCTATTTCATGGTTTGCATGTATTTTTATATGTTTGGGATTTTTGCTTTCATGTATTTATATGCACTACATATGTGTCTGATGCCCGAGGAATCCAGAAAAGGGTATTGGATCTCCTAGAATTGGAATTACAGATGATTGTGAGCCACCATGTGTGTTTTGTGAATTGAACCTGGATCTTCTGGAAGAGTAGCTGATACTCTCTTTTTTTTAAGTACATTATATATTAAGTTACATCTCAATCACAGCTCCCACTCCTCCCCTCTTGGTTCCACCCTCCCACTTTCTACCCCTTCTCCCACCTATCCTACTTCTCTGGTGTGGGGCCCCCCCACATATCAGCCTCCCTCAGTTCATCAGTCACATGAGGGCTAAGAGCTTCCTCTTGCTCTGGGGCCCGACTTGGCAGCTCCAGTAGGGTAAAGTGTCCCACTAACAGGTAATGAAGTCCATGACTGAGACCACTCCACGCCTACTTGTTAAGGGATCTGTATGAGGACCAAGTTGCCTATCCTCTATGTTTGTAGGGAGGGGGGAGTGCCTAGGTCAAGTCTAAGCTTTTTTCTTCTTATTTTGGTTAGTGTTTTAGTCACAGTCAATATTCTTAGCCACTGAGCTATCTCTCCAGGCCCTCTATATATTATCTTTAAGATCTGAGTTTAGTAAGAACAGGACTTTTTGTAGCAAAGGACTTTTAAGGCCATTACCTTTAGTTTTGCAGCAGCAATACTAATTTTCATATCAAGTTATATTTGCATGTCCTCTGCTGATGAGTTCTGCCTGTGTTGCAGTAAAATGTTTTTGTATGTAGTTTTTGGAATCTACCTGTGTATATATGTAGTGTGCGTGTATATGTGCTTGTCAGTGTGTGTTTATGTGCTGGTGTGTATGTGTGTACACTTGCATGTGGGAGTAAGAGGTTAAAGGTGGGTGTTTCTCTTGATAATTTTCTACCTTATTCACAGAGGCAGCATATTTTAGTTAAACCCAGAGCTCACCAACTTCACTCATTCTACTGGCCAGCTTGTTCTGAGAATCCTTTCTCAGAGCTGAAATTACAAGCCGCATTGTGCCCACTCAGCATTTGCCTGGACACTGGGGATCTGAACTCCAGTCCTCACATATGCACAGAAAGTGCTTTACCAGCTGAGCCACCTCCTCAGCCCAAAAGCCGTTTTCCTAAATGTCAAGTGTACACAGCAAAACCAAGATTTTCTGGGCAATAAACTGTTTCCAGATAACAAGAGCATTCTTCCCACTGCTCCTCTCCACCCCACAAAACCTCATTGTGTATGCTCCTTTAGACAAATTCCACAAATAGCATCCGTCCTGCTTCTTCCATGATGAGAAAGAATCACCCCAATATGTCAAGAATGTTCAGCTCTTACCAGAACAGGCACTAGGAGATGCCTAGAGAGAGCACTGCCACCTTGGTGGTTTATCTACTCTTTGTATCTAAAGAGCATCTTCTACATCCCTGACTTGTCTTTGCAGTATATCAGACATCCCAATCCCAAAGACAAACAGCCTTTCAGTCCCAAGTCTATTAAGTGCTTAGTACAGCAAATGGCCCATGAACAACACATCATAAATAGACGCTGATCCTTATCCCGTCTATCACGAAATACATAAACACAGCCCAGGAAGCACTCTCAGATTTCATCCCTTTCTCTGTATCATTGTTGCTGGGCAACACCATTACAGAGCAGATCAAGAGTCTGGAGCTCAGGCTCTGCAGTGGAGCACTAGAATTGAACACTCGCTTGACACTTGTTAGCTAAAGGCCTGGGCCTTGTGACTTTACTACCCTAAGTATCAGGTACCTTCACTTATGGAAGAGAGATGTGAACATTTCTTCATGAAATGCTGCTGAGGCAAGGCATGGGATGATTTCAGGAGTGGAAGCATACCATACATCATTCGCCTGTGTAACTATCCCAGGACGATGGTGACTCTCCAAACTTCCCCACTTTAGTTCAGCTGTCCACAGACTGTGTATAAGTCTGGATCAGTCTAGTCCTTAAATTCTCAAGGCAAGGCACCCTGACAATTCTCATTTATTCATCATTCTTATAACAGATATTTCTCAACTGCTTGCCACATCAGGATTTATTATGGTTTGGATATGAAGTATCCCCCAAAGGTCCACATACTGAAGGCTGAGTCCCTGTCTAATAGCACTCTTAAGAACTTTTGAAAACTTTGGGACAGGGGTCCAGTTGAAGGAAGTAGGTTAGTGGGGGTATATCCTCCAGGGCCTTGTCTTACCTGAGCTACTCTTTGACTCCTGCTTTGTTCTCTGACTGATACTATGTGACCAGCTTTGTTCCTTCCTCACCATGACACTCTGCCCTGTTGTCTCAGAGACAACAAAGCCATCAAGCATACCCTGGGTCCTCTAAAACATAAGGCAAAGCAAACCTTCCTCCCCTTGACATTTTATCAGTGATCTTACCAGTGCTGACAAAAATCCAGACAGTTCTGTCTCATGGGGAGGCAAGGATGAGAACTTCAAATAGAAATAAATGTGGTAAAGAGAAAATAGAATGAGGAATGTCAGAAAGTTACTCTGAGTGGGAAGGAAGGAGAGGGACCCACTGGAGGTCACATCTGAATGCTGAGAAGGCCCGTAAACACCAGTCTGGAAAGAGCTTGGTAGAAGAAAGAGGACAGAGTTCAAAAACATAAATCCGAAAAGCCTCTTCCTCCTCCTGGGACAAGCAATCAAAACCATCACGACTATCTCATTGCTTGAATTTCCCCTCCAGACCTCAGTAGTCTGGCACATACTTGATTTTCTTTCCCTAATACCATTTGTCCTACAATGAATTAGTAGAACTGAATTATTTTCACTTGCCATCTCCTACCACAAAATCTGGGTCCATTCCTAGGAAATATGACTGAACACAAATGAATACAGAATCACACAGAAATTGTTCTTCTTCACAACCAATTTTGGAAGGGGAGAGTCTGAGCTCAGATGCTGCACATTTGGTGCAGGGCTGCTCTTCAGGAAGGTGGATCCTACCTTGGACCTGGTGATAAACAGGGTCTCAGGCTTGTAGAAATAAAACTCTTTGAGGCCAAGCACTGCCTGGATATACAAATTCACCAGAATGAGGAGCCAGGGGACTGAGTGCACATAGCTGTCCGTTAAGGCCAATGCTGGACCAACTACAGGAGAACGGATGGAAAACTTCATGCCTCTATTTGAGAAAGTAAGTGGTATCTCCCCTCCCAATCATTCTCACTGGATAATGGATTAAATAATAGAGAGTCTGATGCTAACTATCCATCACTTCTATCCCGCAAAACATACAACTGCAATGTGGGCTGAATTATAAAGCAAGGTTATTTGCCAAGCATTTGCCCTCACACTAAACTTCATGACAGGCTAGATATTGAATGCAGGTTACTTTTCACAAAGATGGAGTTAATTTCTGGCAGTTCTGGGGCCAGAGAGACAAGGAGGATCTGTGGTCCCATACTGAACCACTCTAGATGGGGTTGGGAAACAATGCCTTGGTGAATTCCCAAGAATGCTCTAGATTCTTCATGTCTGATATCTCCGTGTGTAAGTTTGGCGGATTAATTCCCCAGTGTCTTTTCATTTCAATGATCATCCTTATGCCTGCCTTTATCCTGTTGCTAAAATTCCTTCTCAGAAGCAGATATTGATTACATCTGCCCCTCTTCCTAAAGTCCCAATGACAAACAGAGGCACAAATGTACCAAAGTTCATTCTGAGAAATCCAATGAGTTTTTTGGGCTTCCTTAAAGAGCGTAAGTAAGGAGTTATCTGCAGGGTGTAAATGCCACCCCTCTAAAAGTCACACTAGAAAGTCTTTACCCATCAGAGATGATGGCTTTCCTAGAGCCACAGAGAGAAGCCCTCAGTCTTCCCTGGCTTGTGTACTCTAGCCCTTCCCTGAGACCACCTGCAACTTAGGCAGAGTCACACACAACAGGTGATGTAGGGTGGCTAGATACTCCCTGTCCTTTGAGGGAATGTTAAAAGTCAACAAGCCCAGCTTGGATGACATTTTGCAAGCAGGCATAGTTGAACTCCCCAAGCCGGTGACTGAGGATAGTCCTGTACACCATTCCCTTAACTTCTTTCAAGTTGTTATGTACATTTTCCTCTCCTTATGATCCTTATGTCTTATGAATAAGACACTCACAAGTCTTAGTGGAAGAAAATAATGATAACAATCAACATTATAATAATGATAATAATTAGCATTTACCATGCATTACAACATGCCACAAACTATACAGACCCCTTCCATTGAGTTACAAACTCCTCTATCTATCACTACGTTATAGAAAAAATGATGCTTAAAGCTGACAAAGTCATTGTCCTACTACATTCCATCTCCAAAGGCAGAGGTTAGTAAAGTTAGTTCCATGTACAAATGGCTAGAAAATGGAAGATATGATCAGAGACCATGGCCTCCATTTATCTTAACTATGGGATAAGGCTATAGCCTAATGTGTGTATCCACAAACCAGGTGGCATATTACTTGGCACGGGCTACCCAGCTGGTCCTTATGGAGAAACTCCAGTAAGGCTTCCTTGGGACTGTGACATGGAATCTTTGTATTTATTATTAAAAAGAAAAAACATAGATTAATTGAAGGGGATTGGCCAGATAAAGACAGGGCTGAGGACCAAGTCCAAGCTCTTCTCCAAGAGTTCCCCAATGTGTCCACCTCAGTTTCTCATGCAGCATAGTATGTAAGGCAAGTTCATCATCTCAGAATTCAGAGTTGGCATTTATAGTCATTGCAAGGCATAAAAACCTCAACTAAAATCAGCTATGCCCAAACATTGCCAGTAGGCCACATATAGCTGAGGATAGCTATAGCTATGAATGTAACAACACAAAATTGTAAACATTTAAAACATTATGATATAATACACACACATTGCAATTTTTGTAAAAACAATTGTGTGGTTCTTAACTGGGAACTTTATAGATCCCCTTGTCCAAAGCTGTACAGCCTTGCCAGATAAGCACATTTTAAAATGCTTTCAAATTCTAAAGTGGTATTTGATGCATAATAGTCAGGCTGGTATTCACTAAGTTAAAACACATCATTCTGTGTGTTACATGTCCCCATTAACTAAGTCACTTTGTAATTTTTTCAGAAAGAAAAGCTGCCAACTTCCTTTCTGATTGTTTACTCTCATTGAGAAGGAAGCAAACCTCATGTTGGACATATTTAGAGCCCAGATGAGTGGGTATCTTTCCCTTCCGGTAAATACTAGAGCAACACTAGCCCTGCAAATCTCCCAGAATGTCCTTGGAACTTGAGTCATGTTGAAACTTTGCACTGAAGCTCACACCTAGAATGGCCTCCAAGTCCCAGACATCATTAGCTCCACTAACCTATCATGACCTCCCTCCCACCTAGGGCTCCCAGACATTCTAATCTAACCCAGGACACCTTTCAAAATCCCATTCCATTTCACATCCCACCAAATATATCCCTGAATCCTAGCCAATCTTACCCAGGGTTTCTCTTTCTGGTCCACAATCTCATTGACAGCATCTGTTACTACTTGTTAAGTATTGTCCTCTGCCCCACAAGGAATTATGGGTTAAAATCTTGGTCCCAGCTGGTGGTGGGGGATGAGAATTTTAGGACCAGGGACTAGCCACAGATAGTAGATTACCTCAGGCATGTCCTATAACAGTGTCTTGTAGTTGGTCAGTCATCTTGCCTCTATTTGTTCCTGCATGCCATGATGTAAACTGTTCTGCTTCATCATGATTCTCATCATGATGTTCAGCCTTACCTCAGGCCATCCAGTTGGCCATGGAGTCAAACATCTACAACCTTGAGCTAAAGAACTTTTTCTCAGAAGATGCTTATGTCGGGTATTTTGGCAAAGCAATACGAAGTCTAAGTAACAAGGAAAACTCATTCCAGAGAGGTTGGACCTTCGCTGTGACTACATGACCATGTGCTTCAGAAGCCTTGAATTTTGGGAGTTGGGAAAAGGTTAGAGAAGGAAGGCAGAGAAATCTTGGATGACTTCATGGGTAAGTCTAGTAGAAGTTCAAAATACTAGAATGCTTATAGGAATGTGGACATAAAGAATGTACTCATGGCCAGACAAAATGGAATATGCCTGGAATTCAAGTACTTAGCAAATGAGAGCAAGGGATCAGGCATTTGAAGTCACCCCCCAGTTATATATTCAGTTAGAGCCCACATGGGCTACATAGAATCCTAACTCGAAAAAGAAAAAGGAAGGAAGGAAGGAACGAACGAACGAAGACTGCATTTCAGATGGTAATTAGGATTCTACAGGGAATAGGACCAGGAGCCATATTGCTACTTTTGCCTCTGTATCTTTTCTCAGTGTCTTGAGACTTTTCAAGAACATGACTTTAAAAGCTGAGGGCAAATTAATCTTGCAGAGATAATTCCAAGACAGCCTACGGCATGGTTATTGCTAGCTGCTTTTAGACAGGTTTATATTTAGAACAAAGAACAGAGGATAGAGCTTGAAAAATCAAGCAATTTGGCCAGAAAAGAAAAGAATTTAAAATTGTGGGAAGTGCAGTTTTTAAAGAGAGAGTACTACTGAAAAGAAGCAAAATCCTTTGTACCAAGGCAGCAGATAAGATGCCTTGAGGATGCCTCAGAAATTGGCAAGATACCAACCATGACAGGCTCCAGGGTGTAAGGCATAAACTTGTGTAAAAATATTTTTCATGAGAAAAGAGTGCCATGGAAAGAGTTCCCTTTTGCACCACTTCAGGGATGTACACAGAAGTGTTCCCTGTAGTCAGCCATTCAGGTACACAGAGGCTGCTAACTGTGGCCCAAGGGAGGCTAGCTACTGTTATTTTTTGAGCTGGCAGCATACCTCATCCCCCCCATGTAATGTTTGTTTTGTATGGAGTTATGCAAAATACAAGATTTATGGGCTCTTGGATGCTTCCATCTGATTTTCAAAGGAAAACCTGGAAAGCTAGGAAATGTGTAACAGGGGCATGGACTCTGTAAGCAGTCCCCGAGAGAAGGAGCTGTGCAGATGAAGTCAGAGGCAGTGAATGACAAATCCAGGAAGTTGAAGATACCAGAAATGTGAAACACATGCCAAGTAAAGCCACAGTCAGTGAGCAGAGGCAGCCCAGGGGAGAGGCCAAGTGTTCTCTAGCCAACAATGCATGAGCAGGGCTAGTCATTTCCTTGGCAGTTCACACCATGTGATTACATATTCAGGATTCCAGACATAGAGCGACAGGATTACAGGATTAACTGTTCTGCTGGGTCTCAGTTTTACTGTGGTCCATTCATGCTATCTCTGCCCTCTGTGTCCCCATGCTTCATATTTAGAATAAAAATGTTCATCCTTTTCTACTATATATATTTAAGTAGACAACTTGGTTTTTGTTGTTGTTTTTAAAATGTCTTACAATTAACAGTCTTTCTTGAGTCTCAGATAACTTTCTCCCCAGTGGCTTACAGCTAATAGTTTTTCTTGAGTCTCAGAAGAGACTTGGGACTTGGTACACTTTTGGAAAATGCTTGGAACTTTTACAGATGGGGCTTAGCTGGAGGAAGTAAGCCACCAGTATCATGCTCATGTGGGAAAGCATTCCCTTCTCTAGTCCCTACTTGTCTTTCTCTGCCTCTCTACTGCATGGGATATGTAGCTCTTTCCTCCACCATGATCTACTTTTTGCCTTGCCATGGGGCTAAAAGTTATGGAGCCCAGTTGGGCATGGACTAAGCCTCATAAACCCAACAAAAACAAATCTTTGCCTTTGTAAATTGTTGTTATAAGGTATTCATCCCAGTAACAACATTAACACATTACTTTGGCAACCTCATCAGAAGGGTACATATTATAGTTTGCAATACTCTGAAAAACACGAAAGGACCACACTGGACAGAATGCACATTTATTTATTCACTCAGATAATGTTTTCTGAAGACCCACTTTGTGCTGCCATGTACTGGGACTTGGGGATAAAATGATGGGGGAAACCAGATGTGGTCTGTAACTCATCGAATTAAATTTAACTTATTTAATTAATCACAATCTATATGGTGAAATTGCAATCTATATGGTGAAGAAGCCTGGGGTGGGAGAAAGGGTGCAGAGTGGCCTGTCAGAGCCAAAGAAAGTTGATATACCTGGAGTTTAGGATTCTGGGATGGGAAATGGAGATGTAGGGACTCAAGCAGGGTCTTGCAGATTGGGATCTGTAGTCAGGTCTTATAGCAATAGCACTAGAGACCCCTAGATAATTAGGCAGGCACTCCAGGTTGCCATTAGGCAACAACCAGGTGGGCAGGAGATAGGGTTGAGGGGAGTATCAGTGGTTGTATTTCTCTTCTGTCTCAGACAGTAGGAAAGACAGTGAGTGATACTACACCTCAGTTATGTTTTAGAAGTAGTCTAGGGACTGTGTACTGTGCACATCACTTGGGAATGGGGAATTCCAACGACTGTCAGAGGGGCAACTTTGTCCCCCAAAGCTGGAGTGCCATTGATGTTCAGACAAAGGATGAATTTTCCCTTGTCACCAACTTAGCAACGCACATAGGCCACTCTTCCATGAACTTCGGGTTGGCAGAACTGAATTCTTCTGGTACCTAAAATCAGGAACAATTCGACAGGAAAATCCCAGTCTGTGCTCCGGGAGCCTCCATGGATGTCCTACATGCATCATCTCTGTCATATCACAGGTCCTAGGAAGATCTGAGGAGCATGAGGGACCTAAGGCCCAGAAGGGAACAGCATATATCCAGAGAGACTTGGGTCCTGACTTACAGAGGACTGTACAGGGCATGTAAGATGAAGAATGGAGTGAGGCTTCAAGATCATTTAACCCTTGACCTCTTCCCTCCTCTTTTGTGAGTATCAGTCAGCAAGCACTTCAAAATGTGATGTTTGAAATCGTATCTGTTCTGTGTTCCATATGGGGGAGGGAGGACACATAAAAGAAACTACTATGGAAAGAGAAGATGTTCTGACAGATCACACACGATTGAGGACAACGTCCAGTCTACATGGCTGTCATCATTTAGGAAGAATCAATTCATGATATTCACCCAGAAAGTCTGCTCTTATTTCATTTAACCTTTGGAGAAGAAAATGGAGTCCAAATTCTCCTTCCATCTTCCAAACAGGCCTGGCTCCCAGGAAAATATGATTCTGTGAGCCTGCCATCTGAACTGATGCTATCAGCTCTTTATTGATATTTAATATAAACACAGCCCCGAGGCTAGCAGGTACCCTGACAGGGTCTGAGACATAATTGCCAGGGAACTGTACAAATGCATGTAGCAATTAAGGAGCTGTCAGGGATGTTGCTGGTGCAAAGACATAGCGCTGCAGGCTGGACAAAAGCAGCTGGTACCGAGCAGGGGAATCAGTGAGCAGACAACTGCAGTGGGAACCAAGAAGCAGAACTGCATAGGATCCTCACAGCTGCCATAAGCCTAGACGTCACAGGCAGAACATGGACACGCTGTGAGCATTCCAAAGGGAAACTGGACCAGATTTAGGTTTGCTGTTGGTTTCAACACCCAGAGACCAAAAGCTGACTCTCCTTCCTCTGACACAAAATCGTATACTGCAGGGAGAACTCAAGCACTGATTCTGGCTTTGCAGAACTATTAAATGAGGGGTATGCTATCTGGTATTGTAAACCTGACACAAGCTATAGTCATCTGAGGGAAGGGAACTCCAGCTGAGAAAATGCCTCCACAGGACCAGGATGTAGGCAGGTAATCTTGCAGGGTATTTCCTTAATTAGTGATTGATGTGGGAGGGTCCAACCTATTGTTAAGTAAGGAGACCCCTGAGCTGATAGTCCTGGGATCTATAAGAAAGCAGGCTGAGGAAGCCCTGAGGAGCAGGCCAGTAGGCAGGATTCCTCTCAAGCCTCTGTCTGCATCAGCCCTGTCTATAGGTTCTTGCCATGTTCAAATTCCTGTCTGGTTTAAACTCTTTCCTCCCTATCTTAGGGTTTCTATTTCAGTGACAAAAAACACCATGACCAAAAAGCAAGATGGGGGAAAAGGGTATGTTTGGCTTACCTTTCCGTATTGCTGCTCATCACCAAAGGGAGTCAGGACAGGAACTCAAACAGGACAGGGTCCTGGAGGCAGGAACTGTTGCAGAAGCCATGGAGGGGTGCTGCTTTCTAGCTTGCTTCACAAAGTTTCCTCACCATGCTTTCTTATTGAACCCAGGACCATCAGTCCAGGGATGGCACTACCCACAATGGACTCGGCCCTCCCCCACTGATCACTCCATGAGATCCTTACAGCTGGATCTCATGGAAGCATTTCCTTATCTAGAGCTCCTTCCTCTCCCATGAATCTAGTTTGTGTCAAGTTGATGCACAAAATCAGCCAGTACCGCCTCCAAGTTGCTTTTGGTCATGGTGTTTCAACATAGCAATAGTAATCCTAACAAGGACAAAGGGTTGGAGAGAGGGGTGTATTTTGGTTCTTTAACACCTACTGGAGGCAACTGGATTTTCTATTTCTATTTTCACAGCTGTCCTAATAACACTAGCTTAAAAGGTCAGAAAGTCCTCAATTGACCATACAGGGTCAGGCAACAGTGCATGAGGCCATAAATGCTCCAGAAATGGATGAGACCAGAAAAATGTAATTTTACTATTTCTAACTTCTCTCAGGGTCCCTCCTTAATAAGTCCTCACCAACATCCAGACCTGCATGGAGGATTCCAGGAGACACACAAGTATATTTTCTGAACAAAGAGATTAGATTCTTTTCTTTTATAGGGTAGAAGTCCATCTCCTCTGTCTTCCTGGTCTGAAACTGACAAGCCACTGAAGAACAAGATGATGTGGTCTGCCACAGAGGGTATTACTACCTCTGTCCTGTAGGAACAGGTAAGCAGGGGAAAAGGGTAAGTGTGGGAATGTTCAGGAAGAGTTCCAAGTGGGTGGTATCTTCTGTGAATGGATCTCAGGAAAGACAGGCTCCTTGCAGCTCTGGGAAGGAAGCCAACTTCGTGCTGAGGTGGTTTTATGGACTTGGCACCAGGGGTCTGGGTTCACATTGAGTAGAGCATTGTAAGTGCTTGTTTCTGATGCCCAATTTCATGTGAAGATCTACAGGCCATAAACCTCTTGAACTGTACCACTGGAAGTGTGAACACTGCCAAAGGCCATGATATATACTAGGATTGATGCCAACCTCTAGTAATGTTGGCCAAGAGCTATTAACAAGGGGACTCCAGCCGTCTTTCCATTAGACCACATTGACCCTGCACATTCCTTTATCAGCTATAGTTTTGGCTTGCAGAACAATAGTATTGAGCAACATTAAATGAAACAAAATGATTCCGTTTACTGCCTCTCCACAGTGCATATACACTAGCACCCAACTCCTGAGTGACAGGGCAGGGATTCACCAATCAGCTTCTCTTGACATATAGGTGGTTCACCCACAGGTTTAATCCCATTAAGTGTTTACAACAAGGACAACTGACTAGCTTATCATTCAAAAAGCAGATCACTGAGAAGAAAATGGGGCACAAACTTTTGGAGGTTATAGAAAAACATCTGAGAATAAAACACCTGAATAAAGACATTCTGTCGTCTGTCTCATGGTTTCTGAGCTTTCAAAGCAGGCATGGCTGACTGCATCCATTGCTTTCAGCTTGAAATAAAGCAGAACATCACAACAGTGTGAATATACAGCAGAGATTGTTCACCTTAGAATAGCCACATGACAGAAAGACTATTAGGAAGGACTCAGAGACAAAACATAGTCTTTGAAGCACACTTCTAATGACCGCTCCTCTCCAAGCAGGTTCCACTACCTCCCAGTGTTCTACCCAAAAGTGAACTCTTCAATGAGTTAGTACACTGATGAAAGCAGAGCCCTTGTGACTCACCCACTTCACAGAAGCTCCACCTCTGAACACTGCTTCTGTTGGGAGTCAAATCTTCAGCTCATGAGCCTTTTAGGAGGACACTGCTTAATCAGATCATAATAAGGACTCTAACTCTAAATATTAACACCACAAAAACTAGTGTAAACTAGTTTAAATCGGATCTATCTTCCTAGCAAACCCAGATGAGGTGTACAACCCACCCCATTCACTTATGGAGAATGGAAATGTGCATATGTGGATAGACATATGCATATGCATCTCTAACATAAGATGTGCAATCAGCAACTTAACCAGGAAGGATTAAGTGTGGTGTGTGTGTGTATGTGTGTGTGTGTGTGTGTGTGTGTGTGTGTGTGTGTGTGTGTGTGTATTTCTGTCCTGTGTCCTTCTTAGCACTTGAGCAATCTTCAAACCTAAGACCATGGCTTACTGTCCAGGCTATTTTATCAGCTCTGGCATTCAGTATGTCCCCAGATATCAGCTAGTTTGCCTTGCTCATGAGAAGAGAAAAGCAAGCATTAATTAACCTACCAAGTTGCTAAAGTAGAAGATGCTCACGGGAGTTTCTCTTGTAATTATGTCAATGCATTCTCTACTTCTTCAAGCTGAGATTCTTTCCAACTTAAGAATTCTTCAAATGTCTTAAAAAATATATTCATTCAAAGAACTAAAAAGACTGTTTCGCATGCAAACACACACGCACACACACACACACACACACACACACACACACGTATGTACACATACCCACATTGCTTTCTAGCTTTCTATTCTTTATCCTATGGTGTTGGCTCCATGCTCAGGCCCTTCCATAACCCTGCAGTCCTTGTCTCAGCATCACCAGTCTTACTCTTACAGGCCACAGCATTACTGTAGAACTCACAAGCACTGCATCTTTTGCCTTGCTCCACCCAGAGGCAAAGTGTGGGATCTGCATGTCTCCTCACATCCTTTAACTTTCACCACCATCCACCCAGTCCTGGACCAGTTAGCAAAAGAAAGGGATGAGGTTGGCTAATGTCAGCCCAGCACTTATGAAATATGGGTTTATAGAGGAAATTCAGAATGTTACTTGCAGGAAGAGGAAGCTAAAACTATGGTTGTAATGAACTATGGTCACAAACATCCAAAAAGACATCTCAGATGCCAGAAAATCCACATTACCCCCCAGAACTTCACCTTGCTATTAATTTTGCTTAAGAATGTGCAATTACCAGTATCATTCCCCAGCTGAAAGAAGGAATTCACACCTTAGTACTGTATAAGAAGTGCTTAAAAGGATTGGCTGTACAGTTCAAAGGTGGAGAATTTAACTGGGATGTACAAGGTCTTGGGCTCCAACCTCAGAACCACTGGAAAAAAAAATGGAAAGAAAAGAAAAGAGGAATTGAGGGAGTGAAAAAAGGAGGAAGGAAAGAAGAAAGGGAGGGAGGGAAGAAAGAAGGGAGGGAGGAAGAAGGAAGGAAGGAAGGAAGGAAGGAAGGAAGGAAGGAAGGAAAGAAGGAAGGATCAAACATTCTCAAAATACAGGGCAAAGACTTCCATCAAAGTCATCAGGAAAGTTTAATGCAAAGTAAAGGTCTCGTGCTACATAGAAAAAACAAACCAGAGAGGACAGGAAGAAGCATCTGGTGGACTGTAATGATGAAAGTCTAGAAGGTGATACGTTATAAGTAACAAGGAGGAGTAGAAAATGCTGTTCTTGAGAAGATAAAGCTAACCAGGCCACACATATTTAACAGGACTGCAAGACAGGAAGAAGTCAGCTGCAAAAAAATAAAAAAAGAAGTGTTTGACAGGAAAAGCCAGCCCTTCCAAAATGGCAGTCGAGCTCCCAAATTCTTCAAGGGCAGAGCTATTTGGGCATTCTCTCTGGCACTGCTTACTCAGGAATGTGCTTTCCAGTCAAGGCTTTCCAATAGGTTTTTAAAATTTGGGGCAAACTTTTTTATTTTTGTATCTATAGAAATGTACTGATTCAGAAAGATCCTTAAGCAATACAGATGTTAAAATATTTAAATCACAAAGTTGGTCTATTTAATCAGTGTGACTAGTTTGGAACATCATTCAGACTGCCAGAAATACAATATAAATGGGACCTCAAGCCAACACTTTGCAGCTCTAACAGATTTGATGGGTAATTTTATCAACGGCATTAATTAGAAATAAGAGACACCAGAATGTGACTAGAAACCAATACAGCTTTTTAATTTACTGCTCCAGGATTATGCTCTTTGAACTGTTAGATTACTTTTAAACAGACTTCTTTTTTGTACATTAATTAAGAGGAAGATTTATACTCACTGCTATTTCAGTGTATTTACCCATATTAGAAAATAATGGGCAGGGCTTGTTGGCACGCACCTTTAATCCCAGCACGTGGGAAGCAGAGGCAGGTAGATCTCTGTAAGTTTAAGGCCAGCATGGTCTACAGAGTGAGTTACACAGAGAAACCCTGATGGGGTGGTGTTAAGCATTCTAAATGTTAATTGGTCATGCTTGCTGTTACTTACTTTGACTCTGATTGTTTAAATAAATGCCGAGGCCTGGAGATTGGGCAAAGATGGAGGTAGGCAGGACTAAGGTATGCCTGCTTTTTGAGAGAGAAGGAATCTTGGGAAAAAGAAGCTTGCAAGGGAAAAAGCCAGGAACAAATAAGGAGGACACGCCATGGAGTAGATTAAAGAAGATCCTTCCACGTGGCCTGGAACATCAGCTTACTGTGGAGAATAATAATCCAAAGGGACCTATGTATATATGGGGTCATATTTGGGTAACAGAATTATGAGCTAGCTTAGATGAGCTAGGATTGCACAACTCAGGCGTAGCCTTGTTAAAATCCATCCAGTGTCTGTGTGTATTCATTTATAATGGTGGGTTAAGGATTAACACCGCCAAACCAATTAAAGATAATATAAATATTGGTTAAAAATTTTAATTAGCTATTTTGTTCTACATATGGCATCCAATGTGGGGCAATTACAATCTATGCTTACAGCCTGAGAAGGCCCAGGTGAGAGATAAGTTTCCTAGCCAAAGAACAGGGAGCCGAACCCAAATACAGTTCAAAGGAGCTGCTCCCTTAACAAAAGCTACTGCCTTATAGCAAAAGTGGAAAGCTTTAGCTCTCTTTATATGCTAAATAACTGGCAGCCTTCTAAACAGAGCTTGAGAACAGAATTAACCACCTAAATTAAAAATGGAGATATTCATAATGTTTGGATCCCAATCGAGTTTGTTTCTCTTAACATACAGATGAGTTTTACACTGACAATTGTGATCTATGTATACTTTTTGAGAAAGATTTGACTAAGATAGGCTTAAGGATATCTGTAAGGGAGAGAGCTTACAGATGGAATGCTAAGTTGCTGACAATAACAATAGGGGAAGGAAGGAGGCCCATCCTGATACAAAAGAAATTGATGGCAGTGGGAGCTCACAGGTGCCTGAGTACTGGGTGCTTATCAAGAGTATCTGGGAAAAACCCACCAAGGATGTACAGTCAAAGCTAGATTTTAGGAATAATAAACAGAACTTTAATTACAACATGGGAGACAATTAGACCAAGGCTTTTGGAATGTTCTTGTTTCTTTGCTTGAATTTTTTTTTAGATGTCTTTGATTTTTCTATATCAAGAGGTAAAAAGGATATTTTTGTTGTTTGACAATGCTAAAATATGAGAGATTTTTAAAGATATAAAGAGAAAGGGGTCACAAGCCAGTCTCCTTAGATGTGGGGCTTGCACAAAAAGAAAAAAAAAAAAACAAAAACAACCAAAAAACTGGTTTCAAGAGAGATATTAGGCCCTAAGGGAGATATGTTAATTGTTGGGTGTGATGGTGCATGCCTTTAATCCCAGAATTTGGAAGACAAAGACAGGTGGATCTCTGCCCTTTGCCAAGGTCAGCCTGGTCTACAAAATAAATCCAAGATGAGAGGATATACAGAGAAATCCTGTCTCAAAAGAAAAAATAGAGAGATATGTTAATTGTGAGAAATTATATATTTTCAGAGCAAAGGGACATAACACCAAAGAAGACAAGACAAGCCATATGGTCCAACTTCACAGACTGTTCCAGCCAGGACTTCAGTGAAGCCCTGAACTTTCCCACCCAAAGTTCAACTTTGCACTACAAACTGCTCAGGACATTTAAATTACTGAGCACACAGAGACTGGACAACAAATGTTACTATTAACTTGCTTAACCATTTTTTCTATTTTATTTGGGCTCCCAATCAGACTTTCTACATCCCAATTCAGCAGGAAGCAATTTTAAGAGAATGACATTCCATTCCAAAAAGGTGGGGGGATAATATTTTGGTCATTTGATATGTTATAGATGTTGTTTAGGGGGATTGGTTACAAATTGTTAAATGGTCTTATTAAACAAGATATAGGAGGTTAGAGTCAAGGACTTTACTATTTCTTTTTCCTTTCTCTATCCTTCTTTCTCTCTTATATAGGGGAAAAGGACTTGAAGAAAAAGAAGGGGAATATATTTATATAATATAGAAATGATAAGATATAAGGATAGATTATTGAATCTTCTCTGAAACTTAAAACTGTTGTTATTCTTAAAATAAGGTTATCCTTTGATACATTGGTATAGAATTTTGTATATTGCTTAAAAATAAGATTAATTTTGATAGAATTTTACAGTTTGCTTGTTCAAAGATGATAGATAGATTTATAAATAAATCAATAGATGTCTTCAAAACCCTCAGAGACATACAGAAAATGGCATTTAAAGATGTTTTATTATTTTAAAAATTCTTTGACTTAAGACAGTCAGCTCCTGACAGCTCCCATTTGACTTGGAAGAAGACAATAAGCATCAAAAAGAACTCTCCCATCAGGAGATAATTCCTACTGGACAAAAATGCCCCTGCTCTCTCTACAGACTATATACAGTCCAAAGATAGACAAGAGCTTAAATATGGGTAATTGATGTCCTGATTCTACAGAAACAGAATGGGAAAATCTTTATTTCCTGCTGCACAATTATGTCTGTGAGATATGCTTGGCCAGAAGGCTGAACATGATGCTCCAATGATATCAAGAGATATTTGGGACTGTCTAGACAACAAACTGTCATTTTTTTTTCTTTTTGGAAGCTGCTCTCCTATGCTTCCTACTCACTCAAATAATAACTTTATCCCTTCTTATGCCTTTGATGGGTTGAAGACATATATGATAGAAATTATTTAGGTTCAGAACTTTAGACACACCAAGATAGATAATTTTTTTCTTCTTCAAAATTGCCTGATACAAATAGGCTAAACATTATATGTGTACCTTTTATATATGGTTTTCTTGATTGTTTCATATTTGTTCTTGTTGTTTTTACTATATGGGTTTTAAAAATTAGCCTTTTTATTAGACAAAAGGAGGGAAATGACGGGGTGGTGTTAAGCATTCTAAATGTTGATTGGTCCTGCTTGCTGTCTGTTACTTACTTTGACTCTGATTGGTTAACTAAATGCTGAGGCCTGGAGATTGGGCAAAGCTGGAGGTAGGCAGGACTAAGATGAGCCAGGCTTTTGAGAGAGAGAGAGCATCTTGGGAAGAAGAAGCTTGAGGGGAAAAAAGCCAGGAGCAAACAAGGAGGACACGCCATGAGGTAGATTAAAGATCCTTCCATGTGGCCTGGAACATTGGCTTACTGTGGAGAATAATAATCCAAAGGGATGTATGTATATATGGGGTCATATTTGGGTAATAGAATTATGAACTAGCTTAGATGGGCTAGGATTGCACAACTCAGGCCTAGGCTTGTTAATCCCATCCAGTGTCTGTGTGTATTCATTTATAATGGTGGGGTAAGGATTAACACCGCCAAACCAATTAAAGATAATATAAATACTGGTTAAACAATTTAATTAACTGTTTTTTTTCTACAAAACCCTGTCTTAGAAAACAACAACAATAATGAATAAATAAATAATGATGATGATGATTATGGGTTGGGAGTGCTGTGGTTGTAGTTCACTTGTAGATTGAATATGCTTAGCAACTTCAAAAAAGGAAAGGGGGCGGGGTGGACAGATGACTGTGTGGTTAATAGCTCTGCCTGACCTGAGGACCCAGGTCTGATTTCCAGCGCCCAAATGGCAGTTCACAGCTGGGGTAACTCTGCCAGGGAGTCTGACTCCTTCTGCCCTCAGAGGGCACCAGGCATACAAATGGTGCACAGCATACATTCAGGCAAAACACCCATACATATAAAATAGAAACAATAAATAAGAACCAAAACTATGGTACTCAGAGAGTACCCTAAAGTAAGAGGCGCCCGTGCTGATGTCAGGTTGTGTAAAATCAATAAGTAGGAAGAATACACAGCTACAGCAACAGGATAAAGAGACAGGAAAACAAAGCCCATTTCAAAACAGCCCTTTGCAAACTTGCTACAACAGATATTTCCTCTCTAAAAGGTATTATTATTCATTTGCCATACATATGGAGAGATCTTATCTATTACAACCAAATTATCCACAGGACACAGTTAATTAACATACAGGATCAGTAAAAACCATATCAGAGGCACCATCTAATCTTGAATAACTCAAAGCTTATTTAAAAACAAAAGGAATGGGAAAAGATGGGAAGGGATTTTTTTTTTTTTTGCCTTCAAAACAACTGATTAGTGTAGATGAGTGGAATAAAAAAATTAGTAACTTTCTAAACCCTTAACTTTCTCCAGATATTGTCATTAAAGCAATAAAAAAAAGTCCAAATGTTGAAAATATCTCCAAAACTATTAGGAAAAACAATCTAGAAATAGATACCAGATGCAGGAAGGCATCTTGGGATGAATATGTTAAGGGCCCACAAACACAAATGATCAAATCCACTTAATTGTGTCAAACGAAAACATTAGAAAGATCTTTAGATAAACAAAATACAGACAATGCCCCCCCCAAAAAAAAGTTATTTTGAAGTCCTGAGCCAAGCACTATTCCTGAGTTTGTGACTTCAGACTGACTAGACCACCAAAACACTGGCTATGTTGTCTCACCAACCACCTTCAAGAGCAGTGACAGAGGCCAAACCTTGAGCCTTAAGACTAAGGAGTGAGATGGAATCTGTAGTCAGTTTTCCTTTAGCTTACCGGGAACACTGAGCTCATTTGGTGGAGAGGAGGGGTGGAAATCACCTAAGAGTAGTTTCAATCTTTCCCTCAAAATGACTTATTTTAATGAACAAAAATAGTCTTCACATCTAAGAAAATCAAAAAGACCGTAAAGGAAATTTAAATCACCTTAATCTAATTGACAACTGTTACTAATACAAATATCCTGGCAAGCAGGATGACATTCTAAAGGGGTACTTGTGCCCTCCCTGTGGTCTGTTGACTATCAGACTATTGAGACAATAGACCCAGAGAAACTATATTTCCCCTGGAGTCTCATACAAGGGAGACGGGAAAGACTGGAGCTTGGAGTCAAGGGTATATATTGTCTTCCAGGCACATATTGTACACAACCCAACAGCTTATATCATATCATCTTGCATGAGAGACTGGCACCTAGACACTGACAGCTAGGACCATAATTCACCAGGATGGCTTAGCTATGCATACCCGTTGTCCTCTATTTAAATAGAAATCTCATGTCAGGACCTTGATGATGGACTTAAGACCTCTATATCCATTCTGTTCATTTTCCAGTGTGGCCTCATTAAATGAGCCTTGTTCTGCTCTTCACTGTCACTTGTCTCATGGGGACAGGTGGTGTTCTAGTGTCATTCCTACTGCTATGATAAAATATCCTAAGAAAGCTGGACATGCTACTGCTACTGCACATGTGAACTGGCACTGGCCATGACTGCCTGCACAAAACCTGCCACATGAAGCCAGACGAAATGTCAGCATGGATGGGGGAGGGCTAATGGATCTCCACCCCTAGCTGAAGCGCTATTGGCAGCTGATGCCTGATGGGGGAGGAGGAGTCAGTTTTCCTCAGGGGTCTGGTTCCTAGGAGGCTACCCAGGCTCCAGAAGACAGCCCTGCATCCATTCAGATAAAGACAGAAGTAAGTGGATTGGGTGGGTAGAAGAAGGAAAAAGAGGAGGAAAAGGAGGAAGAGGAGGAGATGTAGTAGTAGTGCTCATGCCTTGGGAGGCAGATGGAAGTCAATATGATCAAAATGTATTTTGTGAATGTATGAAATTCTTAAACAACAATAAAAACCAATGTGGGGGGAAGGTTTCTTTGACTTACAATTCCAGGTTACAGTTCATCACTGAGGGTAATCAAGGCAGGAATTCCAGCAGCAAGTCATGTCACATCCAAGGTCAAGAGCAGAGAGAAATACATTCATGTAGGCCTACTTTCTCCTTCCCTGTTCGCTTTCTCCTCTTACATTATGTAGGACCCCTGCCTAGGGGATGATGCTGCCCAAAATTGGCTGGGTCTTCCTACATCAATTAACAAGCTACCAAGTTCTCCATAGATATGATTTCAACTCTACCTAATCTAGATGATTCCTCATTAAGACTTCCTTCCCAGTTGATTCTAGGGTCTCAAGTTGACACCAGTTAAACCAGCATAGCTGGTTTGTCCTGAAGTCTCTGAGTCCAAAGGCTTGGCAAGTCTTTCTCCATCCCTCTCGTGGTTGCTAAAAATCTTGGTGTTCCTTGGTTCCTAGAAGCCTCCATCTTTACATAGGGATCTTCTGCAGGGGTCCCTGTGTGTCTTCCCTTTATCTTAAAAGGACACATGTCTCATCTGATTTAAAGACTATCCTCCATCTAATTAAGATGCCCTTTCAAAATCTTTAAGTTGTTCCCATCTCCAAAAACCCTATTTCAAAATTAGATCACTTATTAGATGTATGTTTGTACATCCCATCCCAAATTCATATGTTGAAGTCCTGACCCCAGAATGACAGTATTTGGAGCTGGGAAGTCATTGGATTATGGAGGTGGAACCCTTCCTGATGGGATTAGTAAACTCACAAGAAAATACGTGTGAGAGCTGGTTCTTTTGTATTCCTCTCTACCTGTAATCACAGCAAGAAAGGAGTCACCTGCCACAGAGACAGCTATTCTCAGAACTTGACCATGCTAGCATACTGACCTTTGACTTCCAGCCTCTAGAACTATGAGAACAAATTTCCGATATCCTGTCTCTGGTATCTTTGTTACAGCAGACTGAGCAGACAAAAGTGATCACAGCTTGAAGTCCTGAGCATCCAGGGACTTTGTAGGGAACACTGCTCATCCCACTACAACACCCTCCAGTTCAATTGTTTAAAAATAGATATTAGTGAACAATTCTTCAAATTACCTTAATGTGACATAGTGTGCGCTTGGGAAAAAATGGGCATTGTAAATCTGAAAAGAGCCTCAAAGTCCCTACAGTGTGACAGGGGAGACAAGGGTAAATTATAGCTAGTTTCACATTAGGGACTTACACTATGATAAAAACAAGTGCTCGGAACCAGCTTCAAAACCCACTTCTGGGTTTATTCCACTTGAAAACTTACCAGTAATCAGTCCACTGACCAGGGTTTGAGGCTGCTTCTGAAGACAATGTTTTGGTAATAGAGTATTGTCAAGACTTTAGCTCTGCTTCGCTGGGCACGTGCAAAGGATGACCAGGACAATCACCATACTAAATTGCCTCCTGCTGCCCTGATTAAAGGTGTATATGAGGTTCTCTTAGAAGAGCCTACTCAGAGCAGACACTGACCATGGGAGAAACTGTAGCTGCAGATTGGGTTGTCAGTCATTTTGCTCTCACCTACAGGCAAACAAGCCTCACCCCTCTTTCTCCTTCTAGGGAAAGTGGGTGGTGATTCCTTCATTCTGCCCAGTAGCAGGGTACACTTAGCAGAGGGTTTGTAACACTGTCCTAAGATAACGCTGTTCTTCTCTACTGGACTGTAAAAGTGCTCTCCGATCTAGCATCCTAGCCCATTGTCATTGCAAATTTCCTTACTTGACCAGAGGAGCCCTGACACCGACACTATTTACACACACACACACACACACACACACACACACACACACACACACACACACACTTAATATCCTTTAGACAGAAACAGATAGAGCACACCAAGAATTCTATGCTTCTTTGTAATGTTGGCCAAAAGCAATGTAAGAAGAGAATGAATTCCTCAGAGAAATGGTGGAGTCTGAGGATGAAGATGGGGCTTTCTTTGTGGCAACAGAGATGAATACACAGAAACTGTGCATGTCCCCTTCTTCCACTTGGAGTTGGGAAGAGCAGAGGAAGAGGCAAGAGCGGGACCAACAGCTCTCTTTCCTCAGCCTCTGGTTCTGTGCTGATGAGTTTTTTTTTTTTTTTTCAAGTTGAGTGAGGACTGCAGGACCAGGTGCTAAAAGGAAGAGGAGGAGGCTGGTCAACAAAGTAAACCAACCTAACACAATTCCTGCTATAGCCCCTGGGAACTTAATGTGTGCCCCAAGTTGTTGAAAGTTGATAAATGAGATAAGATTAATACCCATGCCATTTAAAACGACAACTACTGCCTTCAACCAAGCACCCTAAGGTGCTAGGGAACAGTTCACTGGGTAGAGTGTCACAGACTGGCAGGTTCTTAAAGAACAGGAAAGGCCCTATAAGCTACTCTCAGCAAGTCTGAGACCAGAGGCTAGATTGTGCCCAGGGTTCAACTCCCAGGTGGCCAAAAGACTGACATATAACTTGCCCACGTGGGTGGGAAAAGATAGTGACTATGGCACACATGTCCTGGGTCCTAGGCATGGTCTAGAGAAGGAAAATATTGGGAGCAACCAACAGGGATAACATAGCCAGGTCTTGATTCCAGTTGGGAACAAAGGTCAGGGCAAGGCCTCCACAGCCATATGTAGGTGAGTCAGGAGGACATCTCAAGTCTATGCCACTGTGATCAAGGGCCAGCTTGGAGTTTATGGGGGTGCTGACTCCCACAGGGAGAAGAGCCTCACGTCAAACAAAAAGCCAAGTTCAAAATATCACTTAATTATGCCAGGCTGCCTATAAGCAGGCATGAAGCCTCTGGGTTCTGAACACCATGCATACAGTAGGTACTTAAAATGTAATTCCTGCTATTACTCTATCTGAGTACAGCTGTAAGAGTGTTGTCACCTCCAGTGCATGGCCCACACTGTCTAGTGGCTGTCTGCTCAGTAAATGATTCCTCTGAAGGGCTGCTGGAAGGATGGGTGTGCCAATAGCACTTCCCCCAGGACCCACAGCACAGGGTGGAAAGAGCTAGAACAGTGCCACACCCTGGGGGACCAGGCCCCATCTCTTTCCCCAGTATATGACAGGCCTCTGCACTCTGCCTTCTGTACTTCTAGCCCAGCTGAACTTGACCCACATAAGACCAGCACAGGGACCCTTTGGAATCTGATGTCCAACAAGATAAGTTTCCTGCTGAAAGACTATACTTCCCAGCTTCCCTTGTAGACTACAGAAGTCATTTCCACCTGCATAAGAAGAGCATCCCAGCTCCTTCTGTAGCCATTTTGGTCATTCACACATGTGAGAGACAAATTCTCCCTCACTGTGAAGAAACATGGTCCCACCTAAGGTCAGACCAAGCCTCTCTTTCTGCTTTCCATCTCTCTACAGTTGCTTTTAAATAACTTAACACAACATACCAGATGTCTCTGCTTTCTGGGTCTCTGGGCCTGTCCCTGCTATGCTCCATTCCTTCCTCTTTTCTTCTCTCCCTGTAGCCCCTTCACATTCAAATGCTAATAAGAGAGCTTAGGGGAGGGTCACTGGCTCTGACAGATTCATAAGCACCTACTGAGCTTCTGTTTCTATGGGTCAGTCTTCTGGGCGTCTGCATTGCTACCCCACCCACTGCAGGGAGCAGCCTCTCACTGCTTAGAGGGGTGGACTCTTAGATGTGCCGGGCTGCGACTACTCATGTACAACAATAGCTCTACTCATAGTGACAATTACAGTAATGACCTACTAGCTTTAAGCCAGTCTGGCAGAGAGAAGAGACAGAGGAAACACCCTGCCCACAATGCCTAGGGCCTGAACCTTACCTTGCTCTGCAGGGGCTTTCTGCTAGCCCTCTCACATTCAGTGTTTTACAGAGCAAGCTTCTGGTGGATAGCTCCTGTGTAGACTCGCCAAGCAGCAACAAAGCATGCCTTGGAATTTACAGTGACATTGGGATCTATAGCCACCAGTGGAAGGCACTTCAAGCCTGGCGTGGATGCTTTCTAGTAGGTGTCCATCAGAGGTACATGGGTAACCCCTTGTGAGGGGGGGCTCCCAATTGTTCCAAGACTGTTTGTGGGCACTTCTCCATGTACAAACATACAAAAAGTAGCTCATATAATCATGGATATGCAAAACACACCCAGAAGAGTGTGTTTAAAGGAAGAAAAAGATTCACACTAGAAAATCTAGAGTGCAGAAGACAGGCGTGATGAAGAAGTTCAGGTGGCCATCTTTAATAGTAACATAGGTCGAGCTAGGCTGCCATGATGCTCACCACAACAATCATGTGTGCAGCATGTCTACACTTACACCACAGTCACATTTACTAGCCGCACACCATAGGGTCAGTGGTACAGATAAACCCTGCCTTTTCTGAAAAGACCTTAAAATTTATTTTTATCTAATGAGTACGCATGTGAGTATGTGGCATGCGGTGGAGAGGGGTGAGTACATGTGAGTTCAGCCTGTCTGTGGAATCAGAGGTGTTGGAGTCCCCTTCAGCAGGAGCTACAGCTTCCCAACAAGGGTGCTAAGACTCAAACTTGGGTTTTCTACAAGACCAGCATGTGCTCCTAACCACTGCACCCCCATCCCTGTGCTGGGTGTTTTAAAGAGTATGTGGTCTGCACTAGAATGATTTGTAAGAAAGTCCTCAGTTTCCAATGGGATGCAGGGGGCACAACCACAAACACTCAGGTGTGAATAGCTTTCAGCAAAGAAATCAAGAAATCATCAAAAGGTCCCCTGGGACTTGAAAGTTCTCATTTTTCCATCCAGTAACCTTTTAGCCCCTTTTTTATTTTGAGACCTGGTGGCCACTTCATCTGTTCTCCAGATGAGAATGGATTCAGGGCTGACACTGACAAATTGACCAGCAGAGGCCCTGGTCATACCAGACATAACTCAGCATCCAGACGGTGACCTGTCCACTATGTAGCTTCTACTTTTAGTTAGGCAGTAGGCTGATAGGAAACCTGAATCAGGCCACATCACCAGTTCACAACACAGCCTATTGTTATATTTTTTTCAGTACACATTCAGTGGTCCAAAATAATAACCCTATAATTTTTTTATAATTTGGAGTTATCGCTATTCTTTTTTTCCCCAATAATAGACATTATTGAAAACTAAAGGAGAGTGTAATAGCTTAGTAACCCACAGAAAATAAAGGACTTGGCAGGGCAGAGAGAATAAATTTTAGCCATATTTTATTTTAGTCAAAAATTCTTACAAGGTTCAAAGGCAAAACATGAATATAGTTATAATGAAAAACCCATGTTACATAGGATGGAATTTTCAGGACATCAGAAACAAGACAGCAGAAAAGAATGGATGATATACCACAGGAGAGCTTACCTACCTTCTTATTCCTTTAAATGCCTCTTGGAATTTACCTTTTATAAGGCATGGCTTTAACGCATAATTTTCAGATGTTATAATACATCAGAGGCACCTACAAGATGGAAGCACAGGGTGCTGGAGATGATCTCCCTTCAAAGGATATGACTCAGCTTCTAAGACTGAACGTGAAGGGCTCCTCCCATTGCTGGGGCAGACACCAGACCCCATACATCTTGGGAGAAGATGAGACAAGCATGGCTACTCTGCCTCTCCTTTACTTGCTAGCATGCTGGGACATAAGAAAGACGGTGGACAACTATACTAGGCACTTGCAAGAGTCAGATGCTGGGCTGGAGAGATGATGGATCCATGGGTATAGCATTTGCTGAGCAAGTGTGGGGGCCTGAGTTCAAGTCCCTAGAACCCATCTAAGCCCAGGCATGGCAGCTTTCATCTGCAGTCCCTGTGTTCCTATGGTAATATGAGAGGTGAGGACACTTCCCCACAACTGATGAGCCCTACATAAGCAGCAGCAAACAACTATGAAGAGACCTCAAGCCAACACCCAAGGTTGTTCTCTGACATCCACATAAGAGCTATGGCACACACACATACACACACACACACACACACACACACACACACACACACACACACACATGCACGCACGCAAGCACGCGCGCACACACACACGTACAGACAGACAGACACACATACAGAGAAAAGAGTCATTTGTTGCCCACATGATGAGCTTCAATCCCCTAAAAGTCTGAATAGAAGGATATGAGAAACATCATGAACAAAGCATCCTCCTTCCAGCCAGTGATTTCAATTTTCAGAGCGCTGCAATCTGCCTTTGTACTGGAATTTTTAATGCAGACACATAAGTCATGATAAACGCTCTTGTGCTCTCTGTTACACTTCTTGGCTGATACTACCCTGGCCTTGGTAGCCTCGACTTAAGCCATTTAGTGCTGACACACAATTGGACTTCTCATCAGGCAAGGCAACAATCACTACCCATTTAAAATCCAACCTTGGTCTCATCCATCGCCACCAGGATCTTTGGCTTAGATTTCTAACACTTGTACTAATGTGAACCATATCCCTCCAGACACAGTATCTCAGAAACAATTCTTGCTAACTTAGTCAGCCATGATAAAGAAATGTGTGCCACAGGCCTGAAAACAGAAGATAAGACTCTCCTTGGCACAAACTAAAGGTGTGCTGTTGGCCTCCTACAGCCAAGTTGTTTACTGGAAAAGGACCAGTTTAAAGTAGAAATTCTGGGTTGTCTGGGGGTGGAGGGTAGGACTAGAAGGCTCCTCTACTAGAGGCCATGTGCCTTTGATATGACAAAGAAAGATAAAGCAGAGGCCTGAGCCCACTGTGAAGCTCTGGACTCCTTGAAAGGAGAGCCAGAATCCATGATGGAAGGGGACACATGCTTACCCTCTACTGAGGACACTGTTGTTCAACTACATTCAACTGTAGCTGAAGGGATGTGACCGTGTGATGCTTAAACAACAGTCATGGCTATATTCTGGTGCTCTAGGATTTAATGCGTGAATTTTAGGGATGGCTATACCTTAATCCATAACAGAGAAACAAACTGCCAAATAAGAGATTAAACCTCTTAAAGGCTAATTCAGCTGTTACCCACAGATATGACATGAAGGGAACATATGCTTCCAGTGAGTAAAGGGTAGAAATGATCCCAAGACAGATGGTACCCACGGGCAAGAGAAAACTCACAAGGTAAGATGGAGGGAAGTGAAGATCCTCCTAGCAAGCAAAGTAACCCAGACCCAGAGAGACAAATGTTGAATGCTATCTCTCATATGCAAAAAATCAAGATTTTTACAAATACATATGGCATGAAAGTAGATGGTGGGCAACGTTGGGGGAAGAATGGGGCTTAAAGAGAAGGGGGCGTTAGAAACAAGAGAGAGTAAAGAAGGGGAAAGTCCAAAACAACATGCTACCTTCCTATGAAGAGACTATATTTAATGATGTATATACATGTAAAGGAAAGCTTAAGGGAAGGTTCTTGGTGGGGAGGGACCACAGGAGAAAAGAGAGGAGGAGGCACAAGAGTGGATCAGAGTGAGAGGGATGTGAGCAAAGGAAAATGGCATATATAAGTGAATATGTCATAATAAAACCCATTATTTGGCATTACAACTAAAACAATTATGCTTCTTTGCAGAAAGGGCAAAGAGTATGGCAACCCTTTCGTGACATCCAAGGGGACGTGGCAAGGTGCAGGACCACAGCCTGTGAACATTCTGTGAAGCCTGGTTTGTGAAAAGGCAAGTTGCCACCACTAGTTGTGCAGGAATATGGAGAAGATGGGTCTAGCCTTCTCCCGGGTTCCCACTCCAGTGGAGGGAGCCTCCCACTGCTTCCCAAATGCTGGCACATGACAGGGACCCCCAATGAGTCATTGGCTTGAAACCCCAAATGACTCCCCTTGTCAGTTCTTTACCCACATTCCTGAGCCACTTTCATCTGCTAGTTGCCCAGCGCAGAATATAAAAGTGCGCCTCGAAAGACTCTCTGAAGGTTAAGTAGGACTGAAGGTCCTTATAGCTTGTTGGGGGTTGGCCTGATGCCATGAATTCTAACTAAATTACTGTGCCCCAACATCTGGTCACCACCCAGACAAGCACATTGTCACGTAAACCTGTCTTTGTTGGGTAAACCGTGCTCTACCTATTTTAAAGATGATTGGTTAATAAAATTGCAGAAGCCTGGGCCAAGCAGAGAGAGAGGTAGGCAGGGCCAAGGTTCACAGGCTTGGAGGTCACAGAGGATCATGGGAGAGAGGAGACAGAAGGAGGAGGAAGGAGATGCCACAGGATAGGTGGAAGAGAAGAAACACATGTGGCCAAGAGCAGAGTGTTCTGAGGACTAAATAATATGAGACATGCAAGTAATTATGGAGGTTTTAACTGGGGGGTTAGCTTATAGGGATAAGATCTGCCTAGCCCTAGTACTTAGGCTATATTATAATTCTAACAGGTCTCTATATGTTTCTTTTCTTTTTTCTTTTTTTTTTTTTTTTTTGGTAAGGGGTGGTTTAAGAAACAACTCAGCCGACCAAGTAATCATAAGTAATCATGTATATTTATTAATAATTCATGCTACTATATCTACCCCATGTACTTGGATAAGGCTGACACACGAGAAAAATTGTCATGAGGGTTCAACTGCTGCTTCATGAACTAATGAGAAAGCCCAGATATGAACCAGGACTCAGATCCAGTCTGAATTTCACCATGGAGAGCTATGTGTCTTCACTTGCTTTTACAGCACTTCATCTCTAAAGAAGTGGATTAATCCACTGTGAAGGTCAAAATAAGAGTTGTGGCATCTTTGTGCACATGGGGCACACAGATCTGTAAATGTGCAGCAGTGTTGCAGGGCTGCTGAGGCAGACCCTCTCAAAAGTTCTCCTCTTGCCATAAAATGAGAGGGGAGAAAAAAGACCCTGTATCAGAGATGTACGCAAGTAACACTTCTTCAGAATGAAGAGAGACTAGAGGTGGTGTCACTTTAGTGATTAGAAAACAGATGTGTCTACCGTGTGTGACATGGGATGTCAGGAGAACTGAGGAAGACCACCATGTCCTCTAGATTAGCAACCTAAGGCTTGAGCATTCAAATGTCATATTGAAGAAAGGGTGGCCCTGAGCACAGGATATATCTGAGACTGAGCATCTTGCTCTCAAGACCTACCTGTGCTGTTGCCAGAGACTGTTCAGCCCAAATGGAAGCTCTGACCCAGCCTTGCTGTAACACATGTCCCAGCTGCTGGAGAGGCTCCAGAATGGTGCCTGAGACTGTGGAGTAAGATAGAGAGGGACTGGCCTGTGCACATCATTGGCCATATTACTCCTGGGCCTCCACTGGGACCTCTCTTACTTCCAAAGAATCCAGTAAAGGACTAGGAGCTGCATTTCACAAGGCCCTGTAGTAATCCTGACTCAGTGACAAGAAAGACACAGATGAGACTACTTCTTGAGACCAGAAAACCACACTTCAGAT
The DNA here is from genome assembly GCA_907164525.1 of Lophiomys imhausi. Lineage (NCBI taxonomy): Eukaryota > Metazoa > Chordata > Mammalia > Rodentia > Muridae > Lophiomys > Lophiomys imhausi. The sequence goes on from CAJQZJ010000819.1 coordinate 2,740,107, forward strand.
CTGTTTGGGTTTCCAGTCTGGCCTTGGAATGTTTGAACTATTATATTCCAAATATAAAATGTGCTTCATAGTTGAGGAAAGGCATCCCTTGCCCATGATGCTCATCAACAGACATACCATAGAGTCCTTTTAGGGAGAAACTTCTCTTTTCTCAGACCAACACCATTTGTTTTAAGCGACTGTTGCCACCACAACATGGCGCATTACACATTCTGGCAAAGTTACAGTCATACTGACTCTGCCCTCAACATCTTACTAAATGGCTGTGCTCAAATGAACTCATCATGATCCCCACCGTGATGCAGAGAGAACTTCACCCAGAAGGCTGGCTACAACTTATATACAGGAGTATATGATTTTTACATAGTGATGTTTCTTAAAAATGAGTGTACATATATGATCTTTCATTTTTTTTTCCTGTTAATTACTAAACATTAATACATGTTCTCACAATATGAACAGAAGGGCAACAAGCAAAAGGTGAGCATTGCTAACTCTCTCCAGAAATGCCCCACACAGACAGCCATTCCTGTCGCTCACATTCACACTTGTACATGTGGATTTTCCCACGCTTTTGCTTCTGTGTCTTTCCTTCGACATCTTTGTCACTTGCTACTGTACCTTTAGGCCAGTGGTTCTCAACCTTCCTAATGCCGTGACCCTTTAATACAGTTCCTCTTGTTGTGATGACCTCCAATAATAAAATTATTTTTGTTGCTACTTCATAACTGTAATTTGCTACTGTTATGAATTATAGTGTAAATATCTGTGTCTTCCAATGGTTTTAGATCTGTTAAAGGGTCAGTCAACCACCAGAGGAGTCACGACCCACAGGTAGAGAACCCATGCATTAGGCTGTTTTCTCTGACTTCTAGAAGATTTAACTAGGTGTCTTCTACTCATCTTTTTAAAATAAAATATCTGGTTAAAGCAACTTAGGAAATACTAATAAATGTCTACTTGGGAGTTCCAGGCAGGGGATCAATCCATTACTGAGAATCAGCTACTTTCTGGAGCCTTGGTACTCCACAACATGGTAACTCTTGCATACTATATGCCAGTAAACCCAACAATATATGGATGGTGTCATCAAATTCAGATGCCCCCTTTCACTAGATGACAGAGTTTTTCAAGTTCCTGAATGGCTCAACCTCAGAAAATATGTCCTAGGGTTATGCTATTGAAGTAAACTACCTCTGCTGTGGGGGTCCCTGATCAGGCATTCATTGTTAAAGCACTGTCCTTTCAAATGATTTCTTTTTCAGATGATTTCTCACTGCTATGCCTAGAGGCTAATGATGAATGAGGTCTTGCCTGTTTTTTATTTATTTATTTTTTTATTTCTTCGAGTTACATCTCAATCACAATCCCCTCCCTACTCCCCTCTCTATTCCCACCCTTCCACCCTCTTCCCCCTCAACCCATCCATCCCCTTCCTTTTTTTTTAAGTTTAAGGTATATCTTCCCCCCCAAAAAAACTCTCCCTTTCAGTCCAACAAATGGTTCTTTCTCTTATAACAATAAATACAATACAAAACAATAGAAATAAATAGGCCACAATTATGAGAGTTATATGGCTTAGCATACATTCCCAATGTCCGGTCCATACGTATTTGGCACCTGACTTTAACATTCTACTATCTAACCATCCCTTCCCCATGAGTTTAAAGTTCTATATCTAACTCAGTTTTCATCCTAACTTGCATCACAATTTTAAAAACATCTTCTTAGATCCAGAACACCCTCTTGATTCCTAAACAACTCAAAATTTAACTATGAGACTCTAGCTATCTAGTCTTCAACCACCAAAGAGACCTGAGAGGGATAAACATATCTGATTATATAGGAAGTGCAGGGTCCGCAGCTTCCAAAACTAAGAAATGACATACCAGTGGCTGCCTGGACAGTTCCCATTTTCTCTCCATACATTACAGCATCGATCTTCAGCCATTTGGCCCCGTTTCTCTGACAGACATCGATTATAAAGCAGGAATTATGAAGGATTTGCCTACCCTGTCTTGGCAGAGCTAGGCTGTCAACTTACCTACTTCCAAGTTTTGTCCTGTTTAGACAGCATTCTGTCTACAGTTGAAGCAAGGGATTTTTGTTGCCAAGAGATAGGCTTGCCATTAATTCAACCATCTCCAATTGGAGATCCTTTGATGCTCATCTTCTACTTGGAGTAGGATAGGGGGTGCTGTCAGGAGCTGACATGTCTCAATATCAAAAAAATCTTAAGAAAACATCTTTGAATGCCATTTTCTGAAGATCTCTTGAGGTTTTTGAAGACCACCTATCTATCTCTTATATTTGGCTAAGCAAATGTTGCTTGTCTCTTAGCAACTTGATTTCTGATTAGCTTAGAAAATAACTGTGATAGACTGTCCTAGTACCTAATTCAAATGACATGCTTGAATGACTATTAGTTTGCATTTCTTAATTATCCTAAACAGTTTATGACAGTTGGTAGCAAAAGGCCAAAACTTCACATTTCATTTTTTTAAATACTTTATTTTTTTTCTTCAAGTTACATCTCAGTAACAAACCCCTCCCTATTCCCCCTTCCTATCCCGCCCTTCCACCCTCTTCCCCCCAGAAGTTTCCCCTTTCAGTCCAACAGATGGTTCCTTCTCTTATAACAGTATTATACAAAACAATAGATATAAATATGCCACATTTATGAGAGTTAAATGGCCCAGTATACCTTCCCAATGTCCAGTTTATACATATTTGGCCCCTGACTTTAACATTCTACTATCTAACCAACTCCATGAGTTTAAAGGTCTGTATGTGACTCAACATTCATACTATCTTGCAACACACTTTTAAGAGTATCTTCTTAGATCTATAACACCCTCTTGATTCCTAAACAATTCGTTATCACGTTCGCCTGACACATTTCATTTTTAAGCATTACCTAGGTACCTTTAAAAGGTCTTGCCTTTTAAATAGCTTTTCTACTGTTTCAGAAAAAGTCCATAGATTTTCTTTGGTTGTGCCAATTGTTTAACAGTGATTGCTACTTAGTCTTCAGGAATATTGTCTCTAAATACTTTGTCTGCAACAATAAACAAACAACCTACTTTGTACCTTTTTTTGTTCCCAACTATACTCAGTATAAATCAAACTAAAACCAGTAAACGTAACCATGCAACAGCCTAAATGTTATACTGCCTTCAAACTTCCTTTGCTAAACAAATCAGTCATTTTAAAAAAATTTTAGAGTCCTTCAATTCTTCAGAATATGGACAGAACATAGCTGCATACTTTGCCAGAATTGTAAAATGAATAGCTTCTACCACTATTTCTGATACACTCCTACCTCCTCTCTAAAATCTTATTGCCCATATTTCTATAAGTATTCTTGCTTCACAAAATCCTACCAGAATGGCCATTAGATTCTGCTGATGGTGTTCTAGGCTTTTCTAGCCCATACTGCCAAACTCCTCCACCTTCCTCCTGCAAGCCATTTCCAACGGCCTCGGAACCACACAGTTAGGTTAATCACAATAATGACTCCACATCTCAGGATAAGTTCTGTGTATTAGTTACTATTTTTGGTGCTATGATAAAATATCTGGATACAACAATTGAAGGGAGTGAACCAGGCTACTGTGTAAGAGAATGCAGTTCATCCTTGTAGGAAAGACATGGGAGACACAGAAAAAGGTGTGTACAACTAGGATTTTTTACACCTTGATGTACCAGGGGTAGGCGTATGGTTACTGTGTAATTCAAATACTGATTTCTGTACCCCCTATATCTGATTTTAGTCCTTGTTCTGAGGAGTTCATGTCTCAATGTTATGTAAACACTATCCCCAATTGTCCCCTGATATGCCAATAAAGCAGCTTATAGTCAATCACTGAGCAGGGGAGAGAATAGGGTTGGACTTCCTGTCCTCGAGGGGAGGGGGAGTTAAGGAGAGGAAAGAGGGGGATTTAGAAGAGACAGAGACAGGAGAGATGAAGAGAGATTCAGCTGAAGCAAGAAAGCCACAAGGTGCAAGTATCTCTGAGATTTATGCTGCGGGAAGCCAGATTAGTTAAGTGGGTTAAGAATAGAGTAATAACTGCTCAGTTTTTGTGTTGTAAAGCCTGTTTGACAAATAATATAACAGAGTCAATTATTTGGATGATAGCCAGGTTAAGAGGTAAACAGTGAAACTAACACAATTACATAAAGTTACACTAACAACCAAGAACTAGAGATTCTGCCCCAGACGCATAGCCAACATCCCTAGACCTAGACCTTCAGTTCCATGGCTTCCCACTACATTCATTTCCAGAGGTTCAACAGTCCTCCCCAAACAGCTGTGAGAGCTGGGAACCAAGTGCTCAAACACATAAGTCTGTGCAGGACATTTCACATTCAAATGGCAACACCTCCTAAACACACTGCAGTGTACTTTCTAGAATGCAAAGTGCCTTTTTGCAATGTAAATCATTACTTCCTTTCTCACTCCTCTACTGTGTATTTGGATAGGGAGGTTTGAAAGATTAAATGTGGAAACGCCTCATCTCCAGCATGTGTGAATAGTTGGTACTTATTGACACTCAGGTGCAGAATTTGTTTTACATTTTTAGAACGCTTTCCACAGGAACACAATTTGATGAAGGGAAGAGATTGGAAGTGTTTATGTAAAATAAGAGTAGTTTCATTTCTGATGGATTTTCACATGCTGGGAAGAAAATAGCACAATTTGGCAAAAGTAGAGACTCAAGGTTTTGGCACATACAAAGTATGCAAGTAAACAGCCAGAACATAGCTTGTTGAACACTCGGGCAGAGCCTCGGGGTGGCAGAGATGGTGGCAGGCAGGCAAGCAGGCAGGCAGGGCACAGGCCAGAGGAGCACTGTGCCCAGGGGTTCTGGGGTCACCATGCTGGGTTCACACGACTTGCCTACTCTACTGAGTGATTCATAGCCAGTCTCTTAACCTCATTTCTCTCATCCCTGTCAAGTCTAGCACCACACAACAGCTAGGATCCCCAGACCCTGTAAGAGGCCTGACTCCCAAACAAGAAGAAAGTGATCATTACCACTTTAAGCCATGTACCGCATGACTGACAATGACAGTAATGAGAGCCATCAGCCTCCACACAAGGAAGATGAGTAAGTGCAGGGCTCATGTGCAGATGGGAACAAGACCACCCTAGGAAGGGGCAACTCAGCCTCTAACACCCGCAGCTCTGGCCTTGTGCTACTTTCTACTCACTGAGGCTCATGAAGTGCAACAGAAGTGGTAAGTTTCTTATATACAGGAGAAAAAAAGAATCCCATTTGGCTCAGTCACAGACATCCCCAGGCATGAGCCATGTCACCAGGGACTTCACTGCCACCCTTCTTAGAGTGACACTAACAATCATGACTCGTTGCAAAGCTTTTAACAGGTAGCAAGCACCACTGGACTCATGACCACTCCCAGAGCTAGGTGCTGCCATAATGCCTATTGTGAGAGTGGTGCCCTGAGTCACAGGGAAGGAATATCACATACTCCACAGGCCACAAGCAAGTCACAGGGCTACACTCTTTGAACGTTGCTTCCAAGAAAGCCTGGGGCCTATCTACAGAACTTCCTATCTGTCTCCATATTGCTTCTTAAATCTCAGAGCCAAACCTGTGTTCCCCTAGCAAAACAGTCCCTCTTTCACAGGCACAAGTATTAATGTGGTGTAGTGGTTTGAGTAGGAATGGCCCCCATAGACTTAAGTGTTTGAATGCTTGGCCATAGGGAGTGGCACTACGAGGAGGTGTGGCCACATTGGAAGAGATGTGGCCTTCTTAGAGGAAGTTTGTTACTGTGGAGATGGGCTTTGAGGTCTTGAATGCTTAAGCTACACCCAGTGTGAAACAAAATCAAGTCTCTTCCTGGCTACCTTTGGATCAAGATGTAGAACGCTTGGCTCCATCTCCAGCACCATGTTGGCCTGTATGCTGACATGATGAAAATAATGGACTAAACCTCTAAAACTGTAAGCCAGCCTGAATTAAATGTTTTCCTTTGTAAAAGTTACTTTGGTCATGGTGTCTCTTCACAACAATGGAAACCCTAATTAAGACACATAGTAATAAGTTGAATTGGACCAGGGAGAGGGTTCTTAATGTACTTTCCCACCTGTCACCCCACCTTCAATACCCACTGCTGCCATTTCCAGGACATTAAAGGCATCCCCACTCCTCTCCTCCCTCCCATTCAAAGCAGTCCAGATGGTAAGTGCCCAAGAGTGACAGTAAGGTTATCTAGGAATAACTCAGAGATCCACCTGCCTCTCCCTCCTGGGTACTGGAATTACCGGTATGTGCCAGCACTGCCTGGCTTTACGTCATTTTTTAAAGAAGTAAAATTCCTCTCTACAGTTACTGTCATGTTTCATGAGTGCTAGGGTCAGGACAGGAGAAAGGAAGGAAACACTGTGGGCCATTGTTCTTGTGCGGCCATGATTCTTTTCTGCCCTGCCCTTCCTCTTAAAGTGTCTCTAGCCTAGGCCTGGCTTCCCTCCAACAGCAAAACTACACTTGAAATTTCTGCAGAGGGAGAATGATAAGACAAATCAAACAATCTAGAGAATAATACCACCACAACAGGCTCACACTTACAAACTGCTCTCTTCATAAACAGACAAAGAAAAGCAGAAGTCACACACAGATAGCATAAAGAAGCAACAAACAGGCCAAGGTACCAGAGGACTGCTTATAGGAGGGTCCAGTTTAATCCAAGGACATTGGCGGAAAATGTGGTCATTCTGGGTCCTCTGATACATTCCCCAAAGTGATGAAGGAACAGCTCTCTAGCTTGCACCCCAAGTTCAAGGAACAATACTCGTGTAAAAGGAGCTAAATATAATACGATGAGCAGAAAGGGGGGAGAAGGGTCAGTGCTCTTGGGGTACATGAATGAGGGGCCAGAGGACGGCTCTGCGAAGGAGGCTTTGGCCACAGGCAAAGAAGTGTTTCTGAAGCTGGGCTCTTGGCTAAGTTCTGTTCAGAGTGACAGGGAAGGGGAGAAAGCAACCCAGATAGATAAAGACCTAAAGTAAAGGCTATTCAGGAAGATTGGTGTCCTGGAATATAGCATGACTGGGACAAAAACAGAAAAGGTATCCTGTTAAAAAAAGGCCAGGGATCTGGGCTCACATTTACGAGTGTCTGTACTTTAGCCCTTCCAACAGTGATGATAGAAATGTTCATCTATGCTTGGAATTGACCATGCTCCTCGGGTTTGGACAGGGGAATGTGGGAGCATGTGCCATCTTCAGAAATCTGTAGTTTAGATTTGAATCTAGAGTCAGAAAGCATCATAGATTGGATTTAAGGCCAACTCCATGAGATAGAACGAATACCTAACACTGCTAGAGTGGCCAAGAACCTGGGACTAGGTAGGTCATGGGCCTAGGTGAAAACCTAATACTATTAATTTGCTAAAACAACAAAGCAATAAATTGACTCCCAAGGACATGATGCTTTACTATAGACCAGTGTCTCATTCACTCCACATTGGAGAAGCTTCTTCTTGCAGTAGATGGCAATTAACACAAAGACCCACAACTGGACAATGTACAGACATGGAGAGACTTTGCAGCACTCGTTCCTAAATGGGATGTCTTTATCACTGTATTCATCCCCTCTCACCACCACTACCAAGGCTCAGGGACCTACAGGGAAGGAGAGATGTAAGACTGTAAGAGCCAGAGGGGATCGATGACTCCATGGAAACGGTGTCTTCCATATACAGTAGGACTAGGGCACATAGGAACTCTCAGAGACTGGAAGCGCACACAAGACCTGCGCATGTTCAAGTAGCACAGGGTTTCAGCACTGACAGGAGAAAGTGGATACCTGGCCCCACCTGGAACCATGAAGTTATCTGTGATTGACTCCCACTGGCAAAGAAAACGTCGGTTTTTCTCTAACAGAGTGTCATTGTGTATAAAAACAACTCTAGAGCAGGCCACATGTCCAGGAGCACTGAGCCACACAAGATGTACCCAACAGTATTTTTGTGACCCTTTTGTTTCATTTTTGGTCTTTTGATTTTTGGTTTTGTAGGTTTTTCCTTGTCTTTTATTTTTTCATTTTTGTTTGTTGGTTTTCGTTCTATTTTGAAAGGGGAGACAGAGAGAACAAAAAAAGATGGCACAGTATAAAGGTGGGAAGGATCTGGGAGGATTTGGGGAGGGACAACCATGATCAAAATATATTGTATAAAAAGGTTAATTAAAAATAAAATAAAGTTACTGTTGGACAAGGGTAAAAAGGAGTAAATCTAAAAGAAACAAAAAAGCATCAGGTGTTTCTGTACTAGGCACTATGGTGAATGCTATACTTCCACCTACTTCAATGCTACAAATGATTTTTAGCCTTGTAGACCAGGAAGCAGAGGCTCCAGGAGGGAAAGGTTTTCCCTAATCCCCCAAGCTACTGCTCATGAACAGTAAACAATACTGCCAGTCAAGTCCATCATCCAAACCTCCCTGGTGACCGTAGAAACAATCGTACAGTAGCACAGGGCAGTGGCTGGAGTAGAAGTGGCCTGTGGAAATAGGGACAGTATCACAGAGGCTTGGGTAAGGACATCAACTCATTCTCTACCTGTAGCAACTGGTAGCTACAGTGATCCCACCAAGTTTTGCTTCATGTAGTGTTCTTGGACCCAAGGCAAGACAGAGGAGATGGAAAGATTTCCCTGGAGGAGGGTAGTCCCCATTGAAGCCTATATCCCAAGGACTTGCTGTCACTGAGACACCAAGAGGAGTCATGCTCATGTACTGACCACATCATATGGAAAGCAAGAAGCAGGAGGGACCATGTACCTCCAAGGGAAGGTATGTGATATGCATGTATCCATCCATCTTCCAACCCATTCATGTGCAATCTCTAAGCCAAATACAAGCCTGTAGTGTTGAGAGGCACAGAGAGCCCTGTAATACCCTTCCTCCATTAATATCACTTCTAAGAAAATATAAATGTGGGCGTGGATGTGTACACATGTGCTGGCCTATGTCTGTGTGCATGCACATAAATTCAGAACTGTGAAGGAGTTATCCATTGAACTTAATCCTCTTTACCCCCATTATAGGTTTTGTGAGAGGTAGCTCTTGGGGCCTTTGTCAAGGACTATGGTAATCAAGCAGCTACCAGACTGGGGAGAGTGTGTCTTGATTGTTTTTCTCTGGAGCCACAGCTTTGCTATGGTTTGAGTTCTCTGATCTCAACCCGGAATTCTACTCTATATCCCTCTCCTATATACTCTAGAGGAGCCAGTAGACAGGCAGGAAAGCAGGAGCTCCACCTCCACAGGCTTCAGTTCAGAATCCCAAAGAGAAAACAAACCGTTAGAGTTGGAATTCATTTCTAACATTACCAGCTCAGTCCCGGGTACTCAGCAATGCCCTACTTTCCCTCTCTGTTGACCCCACCCACATATGCAAAAAAAAAAAAGAAGAAGAAAGAAAGAAAGAAAGGAACTTTAAACAGCTTTTTAAAGGGTTTGTGAAGGCTTCTTGCACATCAAATAGCTCTTAGTAAACAACATTTTAATGATTTCTGTGTAAACAAATCAGAAACATATGGATTAAATTTTCTTCAAAATATACACATGTAATTAAGGGGGAAAGTGCTTGGCAAGATGCATTTTGCATTTTATCAGACTCAACATTTGAAAAATAGTTTGAGACATCTGACAGATGCAAAACCAGAGAGCCTGCCTGCCCCACAAAGAACACACATGTTCTTAGCAGGAGACCGGAGTCTGCCTCACTAGACCTTGGCTCTGTCTCTGAGTCAGCCGTCCAGAAGAACCTGCTGTACTGTAGTGGACGAACCAGTTCCTCAGACACTACAACACTGGGGATGGGGCTTCTGGAAGCTTCTGGAACTGTCAGGCTATGCTGCACTTAGGGGCCCTGCAAAATTGGGCACTTCTCATACCTTCTCTTCTTCCATGCATGATTATGTGCAATCATGTTTTCAGTCATACTCTTCACTCACTTCTTTGCAGCAAGAATTTGATGTCCATGGACCATATGCAGGGTGTCACACTGGGGTTCCTGCCTTCACAAGCTCACTATACTCAATATACTTGCACACTGAGACTCCAGGCTCTAGGCTTCACTCCACAGCCCTCCAGTCCTAGGCCATGCACATTCCTCTTTCCTGGATACTCTCCAAGCAGGGTCCAGACTCTTCTTCCTTCTCAGTCTTCAGGGTGAATACATGCCAGGGCATACTGCACAACTCTTCTCGGCCAAGTAGTCAACTGCATAACACCTAGCCTCATGGCTCCCATGAGCTTCTGATGGCTCTCCCATCCTCCTATGGCCTGACTAGAATTCTGAGAGCTCATGGATCTATTTCTTGGGCTATGCCAGAAGCTGTTGGAGCCCAACCTCCCTAGCTCAGCTCCTCAGTCTTCTTGACCAGAAATTGGTCCCTTGGTTTTAGAGTTTAGTAGCTCTGTACTTCTAAAAGTCCCACTTTCTAATGCCATTCACCTTTGTGATGATATATTAATGATAAAATTTGAGGGATGCATATGTTTAAGCCACAGTATTCATATTATATGACCACCAGATGCCAGGCATTCTTACCTGTGCTTAATTTTTAACAAAGCCTCCTCACGCATGGCATTCATTATCCACTCCAACTCATGGTTGAAGAAAATGAGGTGCACACTTGTATGTAGTCACAGGTGTGGTGGTGGGGTAAGTCATGGTGTCCTGAGAGCCTCAGCAAGCAGATTCTGAAGGTAGTTCTGGCCCCCCCAACAGTCCCCACCCCAAGCAGCCTTATTCTAAGCCTTCTTCTTTCTTTAGTAGAAAGTTCGTGAGGCACCTAGTGTCTTTTCAGTTTCTTTCCATTTGAATCAGCTGGAGTATGTCTCTATTGCTTGGAAAAACCCATGGAACATTATAGTGCTGGCTGACTAGGAGAGCAGGCATCAATGAATCACCTGAGTGGAGGCTGAAGACAAAGGGGTGCTAGGCTGACTCTGTAGGCTCCCTGTCCTCAGAGAAGTCCAAGGGCAGAAGGAAGGCACAAAAGCAACATATGTTTAGGACAAAGCCTGGCATCACAAAACACATATACTACCAAGAGCAAAGTACATACACTACCAAGGTCTGGAGGAGCAAAGGGGGGGTGCATTTGAGGTCCTTTTGAATGGTGGGCATTTGGAGAAGCAGGGATTGGGAAGGCAAGGGTAATAGGAGTTGATGTCAAGTGATGAGAGGAAGAGATAGGTACATACAAGGAATGGAGGGGCTATCACCTAAGCAGACAGAGGGGAGAAGTGGAAACAATGGAGTTGATTTGGAGAACAGGGCATTTTCCTTCACATATACACACATATACATGGGCCACAAACATATGTATACACCACCCCTCATATAATGCCTAACATGTACAGGTATGTATATAGCTATATGTGGCATGTGCATACAAATCTTACATGCTTTCAGCTTTTTCAGGTGTGCCCTACTAGTAACCCCCAGGACTTCATGCACTCCAAGATACCTATGAATGTGGTCCAACGCAAAATCAGAAACTTACTGAAAAACTATGAAATTAATCTGTGATTGTTTTTATAACTCAATTGTGGATTTCTTGGGTAGGAGTTTTAAAATTACATTGTGTTGCGATGTCAAAGGCTGGACAGGCCTAACAGGTATTCATCAAAGAGTGTACATTTTTCCAGTCCTCTGTCAGACCACTGACAGTCTCAAAAAAAAAACTCCTCCTACCCCGTGCTTCACTTCTGGAAGACCCAGTGTCACTTACAGCTCCAGTGGCCACAGCCTAGCCTTTCTGGTCTGGAAGAGTCAGACTCACAAATCTCCTAAGAATATTTTATAAAAGACTCTGCTGTGTCATGAGCCTAAGGATCCTCAAAGGCTTGTCTAAAGGGCTGACAAAAACCAATTCTTTTGAGGGCCTGTGGGACTCGCGCTCCCGTTGCCACTTCTGAAGTCCCAGTATCTTCAGTACCAGACACAATGGCAACACAGAAGCAAGCATTGACTGGCTGCCAAGGAGGCAGAAGGCACAGGAGAGAAGTTTTGGCATTATCTGCCACCTTCATCTACAGCTGGAAATTCCACCAAACAACCAAGCACACAGCAGCAACTAAGGTGGATCGAGCATTGCTGAGTGCTCTTAGGGTCCAAACTGCCAAGGGAGAGGAACCCTGGTTTCTTCTGCTAGTTTTCTTTGCTGAAAGCAAGATTTCCACCCCAGGGACATCAGAGCCAGTGACCAAGCCCAGAGCATGTGTTTTGTGTACCTGTCACCAGTAACTAGATCTAAGCCGGAAGCCTTCTAAACATGAAATTTATTTCTGCAGCTTGAAGAAAGACATTGGGAGGCTGGTTTGAATTAGAGTAGAGTCGAGACTTTTTAAAGTCCTCCCTCTTTCTCCTAGAGGCAGTTACTCCCTGCCTGCCTGAGACAAGATACAGCCCCTGGCTGACCCTAGTACACTTCCCACAGCATGGCTGGGTGACAGTTGAATCTGGGCAGGAGCTGACAGGCAGACCCCACCCACGAGGGCTGCCAAGGATGACTTAAGTCGAATTATTTAACTCTGATAGCTCAAACTCTCCCAGACTGTTAGGATTCTACCTAGCAATCTTCATGAAGCAATTGTAAAGTCTGTGTGACCAATGACAGGCAGTGTGAGCCTGGCATCACAAGACACATATACTACCAAGAGCAAAGTACATACACTACCAAGGTCTGGAGGAGCAAAGGGGGGTGCATTTGAGGTCCTTTTGAATGGTGGGCATTTGGAGAAGCAGGGATTGGGAAGGCAAGGGTAATAGGAGTTGATGTCAAGTGATGAGAGGAAGAGATAGGTACATACAAGGAATGGAAGGGCTATCACCTAAGCAGACACACTGCTACCATTGGAAGGTACAATTATGCCTTTAAATCCCAAGATGCAATTAAATCTCTATCAAGGTGCTAACAAACAGTATAAGCAACCTTGAAGTCACTGTCATGTTTTAGAAGATCATTCTGGATTGTTTCATGTCTGAAATTACTCTATAAAACCATGTTCATTTTTCATCTTCTATTCAGAGCATATTTAGTGCTAGAAATGGGTTTTTCTGCCTGCTACACTGCACAAAAAAAGGCTGTTTCATTTAAGTCTTCATCAGCTATTACCACCATCCTAGAGGACTGCTACAAGGCAGTGCTGAACGCTAAGGCGAGACTTCATTTGTGCCCTAAGGAGCCAGGACAGGGCCAGCCCTGACTCCTCCAAAGGCAGTTTAGACTGCTGTCACTTTCCACACAGGGACAGAGAAAGAATATGTATCCATTCCCTAGCCATGTGAGCAAGGGAAGGTGTGCTCCCCTGACTTTATTGTCCTCTGACTTTGCAGAGATGTCCCTGTAAGGTTGATACCCAGTCTTCCTGTTATCCCATTACCAGTCTGTCCCACACCAGATTGAAAATTCTCTGAAGGAGGTGGCTATCTTTGGTTTACCACGAGATCTCTAATAACTGTGAAAATAGTTAATGAAATGAGGACTGCGTCTCCTAACTCTTAAGGGTGAGTAGCAGGCAAACCAGGAAAGGACACCATTCACTGAGTGGCCACAAGACATAGGCACAGGGAAAAAATGTCTTCGAGATACAGAGTTGGAAGCTTATGTTTGGCCGAGCCCCTTAACTAGTGTTTCAGAGTAGTTCAGCAGCTCTGTTAATATGCATGTGATTTCCCAAATTGACAGCCCAATGCATAGAACTACACGTAGATCATTCTATCCCCCTTGACTGTGTAGACCATGCTGGCCTTAAACTGGAGGAAATATTCCTACTTCTCCCTCCAAAGTGCTGGAATTACAAGTGTGTGCTACCATAGCCAGCCTGGACACAATTATTATTCCAATCACAGAGGGGGAGGAACTGGGCTCTCAAGAGAAAGGGCGGTGCATCTGAGATCACCACCAGAAGCAGGTGGAACGGGGAGATTAGCCAGTGCTACCCGATGGCAGAGCCCAGTATTTTGCTGCTGAATTTCCAATTCAAATGGGCTGATGGGAAGACTGGGCAAATAACTTCAGTGTCCATGATAAGAAAGTATTTGCGGGAGTCAAGGCTGGGCACATCGAACCTTGTTATGCCTGTACTTCTCTATGCTGTAAGGGAAGAGGACAGCCCACAACTGGCCTCACAGCAACCTCAGACACTCCCAACCCTTTAAACACCATTAAGGAAGGAAAGTAGGGAAAGGAAGTGATAAACTGGGTAAGTATGCACTTTAATCTGGTGAGGTGATTTTGCCTTAAAGAAACACAACCATGCTCCCAACCAACACACCTAGCTAAGCAGCTGTAACAGGGACTCCAAGGCAGCCAGAGCCAAGCCTGCCGATTTCTGCTCTGAACATTAACATAAAGGAGGGAAACAGCAACTGGGAGTCGCCAGGCAGAACAGGCAGATGGTTAGCGCAGCTAGAGGATTCTTGGAACACTTCATGTGCCCATATTCTCAGCAGGTATTCCTCAGTCCCCCACCTCTTCATCCTCTGATGGGAGCCGCACAGGGGAGTCTTACCTTTGTTGTACATGTTCGTTGGTACTTGGACATCACTCAGACTGATGTTCACAGGCAAATTGTTAAAATGGTCATTGGGGGCTAAGATGAATTCCTTTCCCAATTCCAAAAAGTTCCCATCTTTGTCCCTTTCGTTGATCAGCACAGCATTGAAGTACTCATACTGAAAAGAGAAAGCCAGAAGGTTTTAGAGGCCAGTGGCTTAGGGATAAGGGCTGAGACTTCAAGGCAGACCTGGGCATATGCAGAGTGCTGCCTCCTACTCTTGGGATGCCCATCTGCTCATGCAACCAATCCCTAAGTCTTTGCAGCATTTGCATGGGTGCTATAGCACTATAGGAATATTTGCCAGTGTTCTTCAATATTCATGAAGAAAATCTTTATCTGCATGCACAGAAAATTGCTATAAAGCATTTTATTCCTTATACATTGAAGGTAGAACATGCCCTAAGGTAGCTTACACATTGAAGCTGAATGTGGCTGAAAATAAAATGAATAAGAAAGTATATACTATGTCAGATCACCACACTTGTAGAAAAATGAGGAAGTACAAGGTTACGAGCAGAAGAGTCAGGGATGTACTTTATGCAGAATGCTTAAGGAAGACTTCCCTGTTACAGCATCTTGCAAAAGGGCACAATGAGGTAAGAATGTCATTTGAGAGAAGATCTAAAGTAAATGTCTCCATCAGAGAGGGCAGCAAAGAAAAAGACTCTCTGATGCAAAGCTACTAGCTCTTTCCACAAGGGCTTTGTTATCACCATCTCACATAGAAAGGGCCCTGACTTCATTATGGAAACTATTCTAAGGTTTTTAGGGAGATAACTCGTTTAATTCTCAAGCTTCACAAAGTAAATGTTTATGACAATCTGTACTTTGCAAATGAGAAAGCTGAGTACACAAACTGTATGCGTCCTGCCGAAAAACCACAGTGCTAGTAAGCAGGGCTGGTGATCTACCTACCCTGAGAACGTGTGCTGTTACCCATTGTACAATACGGAAAGACACCGAATGATTATGTTTGATTAGAATTCACAGATGAGGATTTTCAAAGAATTACAGTGATAAAGGCACTAACAGAAAAATTTCCACCGACAGCATGCAAAAGCAGGTGGGCAGTACAAAAACAGAGGGGTGGCTACTCTACAAGAGAATCAATAGGAGATGCTAAAACTAACACACTGCAACAGATCTTAACCAAAGAGCCTTTGATGGACAGTGAGACCGCACATGGCTAAAGAAATAATCAGTGGGCTTAAAGGCATATCAGTGGAAATTCCTTCACCTGAAAACCAAGGGGGGAAATGGGAGCAAAACGTTTTAGAGCTGGGGCACAACTGCAAAGTGTGGAGTTTGTGCATGCAGGAGGGAAAGAAGTATGTAGAAAGAGCTGAAGGAACGCACAAAGCATTAGAAGCCAGAGGTTTCCAAAATTATTGACAAATACTAAACCACAGATCCAGGAATCTCAGAGAACACCAGGCACAATAAATATGAAAGTCTAATACTGGCGCCTTTCATATTCATACTGCAGAAGATCAAGGATAACTCTTGGGAGAAGCTAGAGGGGGATATGTTTTGTATATACGGAACTGTCTTGGCTAGCCTTGGTTGACAACTTGACTTTGTCTGGAATCAGCTTAAACCCAAGCAGCTGGGCCTACCTGTGAGAGGTTTTTCTTGATTTTGTCATTTGAGGTGAGAAGACCCGCCATAAATTTTGGCCACACTTTCCAGTGACAGCTCACATAAAAAGACATAAAAGATAGAAACTTTTGCATTTTGTCAGCTTGTCCTCACTCTCCCTGGAAAATTCATCTATCCTGTTGGTATTAGAACCTATTTCTTTGGGATTCAAGCATATCCTGAAGACCAGCTGACATGCCTAGGGTTGTGAACTGAACAACTATCATATTTTGGATGTGGTCTTTTCATGGGGAGACATCCATTGTGGGAGTAGTCAAACCACAGCCTGTAAGCCACTTTAGGAAATCCCTTTAAAAGACATAGATTCATTCTAGCAGTTCTAGTTCTCTAGAGCAGTGGTTCTCAGCCTGTGGGTCATGACCCTTTTGGCAAACCTCCATCTCCAAAAAATAATTACATTGCAATTCATAACAGCAGCAAAATTATAATTGTGAAGTAGAAATGAAAATAATTTTATGGTTGGGAGTCACCCTAATATGAGGAGATAAAGGGTCGTAGCATTAGGAAGATTGAGAACCACGGCAATGATGACTAGTACAAGAACCAGGAATATTACATCATACTTTTCTTCATAGACCATGAAAGCAAGAGGCAAGAGGAGTAAACTACTCAAAGTATTTTTAAAAATTGTAGCACATTTGCACAATGGAATACTACCCAGCCATCAGAAACAAGAAAATCATTCAATTTGCAGCCAAATGGATGGAACTAGAGAAGCTCATCCTGAGTGAGCTAACCCAGACTCAGAAAGATGCACATGGCATCTACTCATTTATAATCTGATTTTAGCCATATAATACAGGATAACTATCTTATAACCATCACACAAAAAGGAACAGACGCATAGACTTTGGTACCTGTTAGTGGGACACTTTGCCCTAGTGGAGCTGCCATGTAGGCCCCCAGTGCAAGAGGAAGCTCTTAGCCCTCATATGACTATTGAACTGAGGGGGGCTGATATGTAGGGACACCCCACTCTGGAGGAGTAGGATAGTAGGTGGGAGGGGGGGAGAGGGTAGGAGGGTGGGACCAGTAGGAGTGGAAAGAGGGTACTGTGATGGACATGTAACTTGAAGTAATAAATAAACATTAAAAAAAATAAAAACTACCAAGGTAGAATTGTATATGCAATATACATATACATATAGAATTGTATATGCAAAAGTACTCATCCTTCACATGTGAGCAAAAAATGGAGACCTAGTCACACAAAAGTGGAGGGGATTTGTCATTAGGACACCCACCTTGCAAAAAGTCCAAAGATCTTCAGAGAAGGAAAAGTAAAGTGTACAAGTCCGAAAATATCAGTCACATAAAGACCATAAAATAAGAAAAAGTGAAGATACAAGTTTTCTTTATACATCTTAATTGGTCAAACATAAGAGCTTGTTTAAAATAATGACAGCAACAAGTTAGTTATTGGATGACAATAGTCCGTAGGTGAAGGAGAAGGAATTCCCTCAGCTGTAAGAGACCGGGATATATGGGAGAAGGGGTGGAGATCTCTCTATGCTATGGTTTGAAGATGCTTTTCCCAGAGTTCATTTATGGTCAGTATGATGACAGTGACAGACAACTGTATTGTGAGGGTTCTTTTCTCATGGATGAGATTTGGTAGACAGAAGGACTGGAGAGGGGAAGTCATCCCATTTGCTGTTCCACCTCTTACCACATGAAACTTGTGTTTTTCTCTAAGAGAGGATACGATGTCAACCAGGCTGGAAGAAGAGAAAAGATGTCATACAACACCAAATGTTCTGGCACCTTTCATTAGTCCGTTTAGCCTCCAAAACATGAAGAAAATACATTTCTGTTTCTATTAATCACCCAATCTCATATATTCTTTTATGGTGGTATAAATGCACTAAGATACTCATTCATAAGGCAATTTTACTTATTTTACTTCTGATAGAGTAGTATAAAGTTATTTAAAAGGAGTTCAAAGTCCAAATTGAATATTTTCATGCATATATGGGTAGCACTAATTGGGTAATAGAAAAAAAAAACCAAGAAAATAGAAAGTTGAAAGGGAGATGTTGTGGGAGGATCTGGAAGGAGCTGGAAGGAGTGTGAGTGAATATAATCAAAATAAACTATTTTTTAAAATCGAAGTTTGACAACTAAAATTGAAAGTTGTAAAATTATTTTATAAACTCTAGAGAAACTACCAGAATGATTTAAAAATAAAATGTAACATAAGCTAAGAGATGAAGCTAAGTCATATGAGATATTCAATTAAAACTAGAGAAGGTTAAAAAAAAGTAAAACACACACAAAAAAAGTAGGAACAAGCACAATACAAAAAAAAATGCAGCTATAGACATGGGAGGCCACCACCTACTGGAAAGAAAGAAGTTATCATAGTGGACTAAAGTAGGACTCAATTAGATTTCAGGCCTGAAATTAATACAGCAACTCCAGCTTTCTTCTCATGGGTGTTATCATGGCATATTTCTCTTTCCCATTACTTCTAAAATACATGTGTGTTTACCCTTAAAGTAGATTTCTGTAGGACAAAATCTAATTGAGTCATTGAGAGAAAGAACACTGAGCAGAGAAAAGAATAAGCCAGAGACACAGCTTAATCATAAGGAGGGAGACCCTTGGATACAATGTGACAAAGGAAGGAAACCCTTGGATACAATGTGACAACCCTCAGTGTGTACAATATGTACACAACTAACGATAGGCTGTTGAAACACATACAGCAAAGACCAGTGGAACTGCAAGGACACACAGAGAAACCCACTCCTACACTACACCGGCAGTGCCTTTGTCAGTTATTGTTAGGTTTCAGGAGCAGAAGCAACAATACAAATTACGTGAGCAACAGCATAAAATGAAGTGAATTGTCACTTGTATAATACACAGGCCATCCAGAATATATTTGTTTGCCTCACAGGTGAGGGTGTTTGTTCCATACGTTCACCAGGATAGACTACATTTTGGGCCATGGTACACGTTTTCCAAGCTTACAGGAATATAAACTATGCAAAGCATAATCCTTGTCCATAGTACGTTAAAGTAGAAATACAACAGGACAGCTGAACTGGACAGTGGTATCGCACGCCTTTAATCCAGCACTCAGGAGGCAGAGGCTGGCAGATCTCTGTGAGTTTGAGGCCAGCCTGGTCTGCAGAGCAACTTCTAGGACAGCCAGGGCTACACAGAGAAACCCTGTCTCAAAACCAAACCAAACCAAACCAAAACAACAACAAAAACAAAACCAAACAAAAACCAGCAGCTGAAAGATTCCCAGAAATTTGGGGATTAAACAATATGCCTCTAAATGACACACAGACCAAAGAAAAGGTCATTGGATAAATTTTAAACCATAAGAAAATGATAATATGAGTGATTGGAACACATGCACCAGTTAATGGGGGAATCGCCGCACTGACTATACATACTGAGAAAGAAAGCAAGACCTAGGAACAACCACCTAAGCTTCTATTCCAGGCAACTAAAAAGATGAGTACATTAAATCTAAAGTAATGGAGATTAAAATGAGATAGTATTTCCTTTCATTTGCAGAACAGAAATCAGTGAAAGAGGAAGCTGGAAATTACTAGAGAAAAGCCAATGAAAGCAGAAGCCTATTTCTTGAGAGGATTTATTATAGTGAAAAGACATCAAGTGAAGCCATCAGTGAGATGACTGGACACCAGACAGAGTCGAGGGGGAGACTAGCTGCAAGGTACCCGGGGTTCTGACCCAGTGCAATCCCTGGGTGAGTTCAGCTCTTCCGGTTGAAGAGTTCCAAGGGAACCTCTGGAACCTCTAAAACTGCATCACTGGGAATGTCAATGGAGACCCAGTGCCAGGACTTACTTTGACTTATATTGAGGGTGGTGTTGAAACAATGTATTACCTAGCAACATAACCTGGTTGACATTCATACAAATGTACTTTTGTAGCCAAACACACACAGTGCATTATGACCAAGATTAAAGGTAGAAAAGCAATATCACAAGCCTTCCATCAAACACGTAGTATGTTAGGCATGTTCCATCACTGACACATCCCTGAGAAAAACAGTTTAGGAGGATTTGACTTGTGGCTTCAGAGGCTTCAGTCCACGTCCCACAGTTTTCTGACTGAAGAAAGACAGATCATTGTGACTTGAGAGCTCGATAGAAACAACTTGTTCCTCTCCTGTCTGCTAGAAGATAGAGGACCGGTGACAACCTGTACTGTTTAAGGCATCACCTCAGTGACTTTGATGACCTACTTCCTCCAACTGAGGCCCATATCCCATTTCCCCCTCTCCCAATAATGTCATCAAACTATGCACCAATCATTGGGTTAATACTGATTAGTTCACTGCCATCATGACCTAGTCATTTCTCAATGAATAGAGACTTTTAGGAGGCCACTTTACTTCCAAACTATAATGCATACCAAACTAATGGGCTTAAATGTAAACTTATGCCTTCTAAGACATTAATTTCTTGTATGCAGAAGCACTAATCAAAAATAATTTGGGGGACTTGGTAAAAATTCAATAATTGTCATAATTAAATTCGCCATTATAAAATAAGCTAGGACGCCACTGCTAAGGAAGAATTTTCACACTCAGAAGCCCCACCAGTGACTTGTACCGATGCATACTGAACTCATATGACCCACTTAAAATTCCAGTCACAACATGGGCACATGTTACAAAAGAAGGTGTATAAAGAGTCAACATGCAGACTAAAATATGTTCAACATCATTAACCATCAGGGAAGTGAGAAATAAAATCCCAGTCATACACCATTTCATACCCAAGGAACAGCTAAAATAAAGAACTCTGACATTAAATGTTGTCTATGATACACAGTAACCAGAAATCTCATCTAGTTGCTTATGAAAATATAAAGTGCCATGAATATTTTGGAAAAATATTTTGTCCTTTTTTCACAAAGTAAAACATATACCACCCTATGGCCCAGCAGTTCCAGCCTTAGGGAAATGAGAACATATGCCCACAAGAAAATACTTATGAGAATGTTCACAAAAACCCCTTTCAGAACAGCCCCCAAATAGAAATAACCAAAATACCCCAAGAGATGAAGGAATAAATGAATCTTTGATATGTTCATGTGATGGATTACCATTTAAAAGCAAATTACTGATACACTGAAAATGTGAAGAAAGCTCAGGTGTATTATGGGCACACACACATGAGATTTGATTTATTGACAGTTCTGGAGAGGCTGTGGTTATTGCACAACTGTGAGGCAGGGTGAGGGTTACTGGGGAGCTTCCCTTTCATGTAGTGCAGGCCACCCAGGTCTATTAATATCTCTGTATTTACTGGATTGAATTTAAAAAATAAACAAAACAAAACCTGTTAAACTAAATAGGAATGAATGGAAAACTCAAAAATACAGTTGCAAAGTATTTTAATTATTTTTAAGATTATATATTCATGAACTTTGTTCTTGTGTGTTTTTGCATGTATATTTGTGTGGTGTGTGGTATGGATTCATATTTACATGAGTGGGCACAATTGGTGGTGTGCATGTGTTTGTATATTTAGGTGGAGGCCAGAGGTTGATGTCCAGTGTCTTTCTTGATCACTGTCCACCTTATTTATGAAAGCAAGATCTCTCAAGGAACCCAAAGCTCGTGGCTTCAACTAGTCTAGCTAGCTAGGCTGCTCCAGGGAACCCCCAGGAGTGCTGGAGTTCCAGGCAAGCTATCACACCTGCCTGGCCTTTACATCCATGCTGAAGACCTGAATTTTGGCCCTTGTGTTTACACGGCAAGTGTTTTATCCAATGAGCCATCATTCTAGTCCTCAATTCATGAACTTCATAGACCCAGAATTGAAATGAATAAGCCCCACTCCCTCTGTTTTGTTGTTGTTTTGTTTTAAATCACAGTTTACTTGATAAGTATCATGAACAGAAGTAGCCACCATGTCTTTCTCCGGAGACAGAAATACCTTCATCACCAGGGTCGTGAAGCTTCTTATAGGGGCTCTGCTTTCCACTCATCTCTCATCTCGAATAGACACACATGCGTCACAGACTGCCACACATTCTCAAGTTCAAACTTTTTCCTCCCTACTCCCATGAGAATGATAGTTCCATTCACAGAAATAAAGCCATGCCCTTCTCCTTACATGATGGTGCAGCTGTGACTCATACATCCTGGAGGCAGCTTCTAAACTGCCGTGTAATTAAGTATCACAACTCGGGATACAAATGAAGTAAGGATGGAAATGTAACCACACTTTTCTCACTGGGGAGTAATTTTTTATCAAGGGCAACTGTGCATTCAGCTTATCTGGCGTAAGCCCACGTGTCCATCTGTACTGATTTTGAAAAGGCTGCCTTATCATAAGCAAGAACTATTCCTCAGGGAGGCGGGATACAATCCATAACAGCAGCAAAATTACAGCTAAGCAGTAGCAACAAAAATAATTTTATGGTTGGGGTCATCACAACACTAGGAACTGTATTAAAGGGTCAAAACACTTGGAAGGTTGAGAAGCACTGTTTGTGGGTATCAGAGATCCTATTCAGATCATCACCATTTGTGGCAGGTGCACTTACTCATGGCGCCATTTCTCTGGCCCCACATTGCATTAACTAGGGCCATTGTTGCAAGTTTTCACAGAGCCTTCAACTCACTTTGAGAATGAACAATTAAACTTGGCTGCAGTTGGGTGGGATGTCATGTGAAGCATTCTCCACATTTGTCTGACATGCTACTATTCATCTAAGCATTGTGGAGCTCACTTTACGTGTGTGTGTGTGTGTGTGTGTGTGTGTGTGTGTGTGTGTGTGTGTG
>CAJQZJ010000819.1:2763169-2784964 GCA_907164525.1 Lophiomys imhausi
TGTGTGTGTGTGTGTGTGTGTGTGTGTGTGTGTGTGTGTGTGTGTGTTATCTTTTACTTGGTACACAAATCCTCATGGGATCAGTTGCATGCTGTAAGAGCTATGTCTAGGACCATATACCATGGCATTCAATGTACAGTGGTATCAAGGATGACTTGGTGGCTGATGGACTAGAGGACAGTTTTAGCATCCACTTGGTCAGCAAGTGTCTCCTGCACAGGCTCTGTTCTGTGGTCAGCTTTGTGCATCTCCATAATGTCAGGGAAGCTACTCAGAAGGATCCATGTGGACTGAAGACAGGGAAGCAGAGTGGCCAAATTCATATCACTTCCTGGCATCTGCCCCTGATAAGATTGGACACAGGAGTGGGTACCAGAGATGAAAGACGATGTGACTGAAGAAGTGATCAAGGCTGATGCTCTGTATTGTCATCATCAGATGAAGAAGATGGTCCAGTTGTCAACTCCACAGGTCTAGAAAGGTCCTCTTCTGCACTATCACTGACACAAAGCATAGCTACTTTCAGTTCTGATAGGGTGTTGTCCAGGTCCAGGTGTAGGTGCTACAGGTCTGATTGGTGGAGCACGGGAAGGCTCTGTTTGTGTGCCCTCTCTGATGGGAAGGCTACAGCCAACTGAAACTTCCGAGACAGCATCTCCTCCACAGGAAACTCAGTCCTCTGAAGATAGCCCAGCCCTTTTCCTGCCACCCACAGCCTTGAAACGCATCACTCGCCAGTTTAGGGGCTGGCAATTCAGAAAGTAAATATTTTAGGTTTGGCAGGCCAGACAGTCTATTTTAGTGAAGGCAGCCGAGTGCAAGGCATAAACAAAGGGGCGTGACTGTGTTCCAATAAAACTTTATTTACACAAGCAAGCAGCTGGCAGAAGACAGCCTGCAAACCCTTGTTTTTCTATGTTCTCCCTAGATTCCTTCTTTGTTCTTTCTGTGTGACAGAAACCTACTCTCCCCCACTAAGATATCCCAAGGCAGTATATCTCCACACTGGCTGAACCTCTGCACAATTAAATTGTGTTCCTGGACAATGGCCAAGCACTGGGATTCTTTCAGGCCTCCCAAGAGACCTAGTATACAGCCTGGGCTGAACCATGGTGCTTTGGACAGTGGCTGCTGCTTCTTCCTGCTGGGTAAGTCACAAAACCAAACCTAAAGGCACTACACAAGGAACTGCTTTGTGGACAGAAAGCATGTGTTGTACATAGTTTGCCCTGGTGATTCAATTCTGCCTTTAAACACTTTTGGTTGCTTCCTGTGCATCCATGCCACAGACACAGTCTCCTGGAACCTCCTAGAGGGGCAGGCCTGTACATCACTCCATACTGACTCCTGAACCTGAAATGTTTAACTCATGAAACTCAGCCTGAAGGAGAGATCCTGGATATCCAGTTGAGTACCCTTTCAGTAAGTGACCAGATGGGCCAGGGAAAGTGAAGAGACAGACAGACACATGGAATAGTAGGATAGTCACATATAGGATAATTGGATATGCATACATTGCCCATGTTTGCTTCAGTCTTCCCATCTGTAAGATGGAGTAACTGTAAACTCCTTCAGGACTGTGTACCAAGCTGCTATCACAGTACCCTGCAGAGCTAGGATAGGTAAGACCTAGACAATGGGTATCCATGGTAACAAACTCCACCCTACCTACAAGGCACAGACTATCCTACTTTTCTTGAATCCCTTCTTCTCACTGGGGCTATCTGGCTTTTTCCTTTCCTTTATAGTATCCACAACACTGGAAATCCCCAAAGGATGTGTTTTAAAGACTGACACCTTAGGACCAGTAGACATCATAAATCCCTGGATGTCTGAAGCATCTGGTCTTCCCCAAAGCCCTCCCTTGACAGTCCTACTACAGACCCCATTACCCAAAGGTCCTCATAGACATGACCAACAGACAGCTCACAGACACTTGTTCATATTTCTAACTGGCTCCGGAGAAATCTTTGAGCTGCCTGATTCCCCTCCAGAACTTCCCTGAGTGTGAATTTCACACTGTGCAACATTCAAGATACTGGGCCCCAGCCTATCTGGCCAGAGGAACCAAGAGCTTGGGAGCTGAATGTACAGGGAGGCACTGTGATTGCTTCCTAAGGCATGCTGGCACACTTATGACTCAGTTTCATTTTCTGTAGAGTTGATATGAAGGTGACACTCCTTCATATCTTTCTAAGGATGGAATGGGAAGGGGCAGAATACACAGGAGCAGCGGGCACTGTGCCAATAAGCAGCTCTCCACGTGTTTAGGTTCTCCCCTCTCAAGCTTGTTTTCCAACCCTTTCTTGCTCTGGGATGATAGCCAGCTTTTTATAACTTAGATTAGAAAATAAAAATTAATAGAAAGATTAGTCCCAAATGAACCAAACCAACAGCCAACTCTCCAGGCATGCGTAGCCTGGGTATCGGTGACGCATACACCTACTCAGCCCAGCTCCTCTCACAAGTCTAGTGCCATTTGGGTACTGTTCGATAATCTCATTTTCTCTTCATGGGTGAAAACTGATTTGTAAATGATCTGTTCCAGGATATTTCTGAGTATTAACATTACATTAACTCACAATTCCCCAAGTGTCAGAGCTCCTTTAAGAAAGCAGATAATGAAGCTCCCTCTTCTGCCATCTGGAATCTGAAGACTGAGAGCACTCAGGTCCGACTATTAATGGCCTCCTTAACAAGATGCTTAGGCAGACCTTGGGCTGCTGCCTTCTGCAGGGCACTCAGCATTCAATCTTGAGAGCCTCTGGGTGGTGGGTTTTACTCCAAGGTCCTGAATTCAAACCCCAGCCCTGTTGCCAGTTTATAAGCCCTGTCATAGTGGTTGGCTTGAAGAATAAAAGGCACATATTCTGTACCTAGATCATGGTATTGGGTTTAAATATACATTGTTGCCTTTATTGTGTGTGGGTCAAACAGTTGTATACTGGAAGGTTCTTATGCTTCTAACTACTAAGGTTTAAGCAGGTTGATACAATCACTCCAGTGGTACAGCTGACAGATGGGCAGAGGGGAGGGGACATGGTTTGAAAATGCAAGGTATATATTGGGGTTTTTGCATGGCTGTGTCAAAGCCCTGGTAGTTAAGGAAGACTTACTCTGCTTTATGGTTTTAGATAGTTCAGTTTATGATGAGTTAGCCCCATACACTTGGGTAAGACCTCACTGAGGCAGGAGCTTTACAGAGGAGCTTTTATATGGCAGTCAGGAAGCAGGGAGAAGGGATGCTAGACTTAGGCTAGCTTTATTCTTTCTCCACTTTTATGGTGTCTGGGTGCCTACCCCATGGAATGGTGATAGTCATATTTGAAGCAAGTTCTCTGACCATATTTGAAATGAGTTCTCATGCCCTGCCATTGTTGCTCTCTGGACAAGCCTTACTTATAATCCTACATTCAATCTAGGTGATTGTGTTGATTATCTACCCTGCAAAACTAGCCCTAGGTCAGCACCATCCCTCTCATCTGGACCCTCAGCACCCATTTGGGTCTCCCATTCTCGTCTTAGCAAACTGAGCATCGAAAAAGACTAAGTAAGTGGGCCAGCTCTATATGCAATCCTCCAGGGGCTTCTACCTCTCTTGGGTAACTCAACAACACATGCTCACATACAAGTGAACACGTGAACATGCACACTGGCAGGCAGGCATGTATGCACGCGTGCACACACACACACACATATACACATTTTGACACAATCATCTTCATGGCACCTATGCTGCACCTATGTTTGTAAGTGAACATTTTTTCTTCTGATCAGAGTGTAGGTAAGGTTATCTGAAAAGTAAACTCAGCCAAATTATCCATATCAAGATTTTCTTGATTTAGGAACAAAGGTCATGATTGACATCTAAAAAGAAAATCCTGCTCAGGCAGAAGGAAAGGCTGATGTAGAGAATGCTATTTGGTATGTATAGCAGACCTTCTCCCTGGTTTCAGTAAGACACCCTAAGTCTCCTTAGGACAGACTTTAATCAAAAGTCCCTGTCAGCCATACTTCAAGTAAGAGCACTGGACTCAGATCAGCCTATTAAATTCTTTTCCAGGAGTGTTATGAATGACAGGAGACTGAGCTCCCCACATTCACTATACAAGGGCCAAGATACCCCACTGCTGTTTTGGGCTGTTAATACTTGGTTCACAAGAGAACCTTTCTCTTTTCAGAATCATCACAGAGCAAAGGAACAAAAAAGAAATACCCAGGATGTTTCTGATAATACCTCTCTGTTTTGAGATTGGCTTCATCTTATCACAGTTTCTATTCAATTTTCTAAACCTAAGAAAGGGTAGGGTGTTGTAATAGAGAGGGGTGGGTGATGGAATCAAGTTGTACAGTGATGATTCTTGGAACCCACATATCTGAGAGAAGGGGTTCCTGCTGGAGAATATCATTGCTCAACTAGCCAAAAGCCCAAAAGTTGTCTACTAGTAACACTATAAAGAAAAATAAATTGCATGTGTTAGGGTTGTGTGTGTGTGTGAGTGTGTGCATGTGTGAGAGAGTGGTATGTGAGCATGAGACTATACCCACTACATATGGAGGTTAAAGAACAAATGATGGGAGTCAGCCATTTCTTTCTACCATGTGGGTCTCTGGGATTGAAAACAAGTTGTCAGTCTTGGTGGCAACGTTTTTACCCACTGAGCCACTTCACTGACCCATACAAAGTGATTTTTATAAGCATCTTCTGAGATAATAGGCAAATATAAAATCATCAATAGTAACAAACTGCATGACTTGCACTCAAGAAGTTGAACAGCTGGATCTCAAAGCACAGCCTCTGCACAAGAATCAGAAAACCTCGTTAGGTCCTACTTCAAAAACTTGTACTCCACAAAATTGGAGAATCTAAATGAAATGGATGATTTTCTTGATAGATTCCACATACCAAGGTTAAATCAAGAACAGGTAAACAAATTAAACAGTCCTATAACCCTTAAAGAAATAGAAGTCATTAGAAGTCTTCCAACCAAAAAAAGCCCAGGCCCAGATGGTTTCAGCACAGAATTCTACCAGACATTCAAAGAAGAGCTAACACCAATATTCTTCAAACTCTTCCACAACATAGAAACAGAAGGAATACTGCCAAACACATTCTTTGAGGCTATAGTTACCCTGATACCTAAACCTCACAAAGACCCAATGGAGAAAGAAAATTTCAGACCAATTTCCCTTATGAACAACGATGCAAAGATACTTAATAAAATACTTGCAAACCGGATCCAAGATCACATCAAAAGTATCATACACCATGATCTAGTAGGCTTCATCCCAGGGATGCAGGGGTGGTTCAACATTAGAAAATCCATCAATGTAATCCACCACATAAACAAGCTGAAAGAAAAGAACCACATGATCATCTCATTGGATGCTGAAAAAGCTTTTGACAAAATACAGCACCTTTCATGATAAAAGTCTTAGAGAGATCAGGCATACAAGGACCATATTTAAACATAATAAAGGCAATTTACAGCAAGCCAATAGCCAAACATCAAACTAAATGGAGAGAAACTTAAAGCATTTCCTCTAAAATCAGGGACAAGGCAAGGCTGCCCACTCTCTCCATATCTCTTCAACATAGTACTTGAAGTTTTAGCTAGAGCAATAAGACAACTAAAAGAGATCAAGGGGATACAAATTGGAAAGGAAGATGTCAAAGTATCCCTATTTGCAGATGATATGATAGTATACATCAGTGACCCCAAAAATTCCACCAGAGAACTTCTACAGCTGATAAACTCCTTCAGCAAGGTGGCCGGATACAAAATCATTTCAAAAAAATCAGTAGCCCTTCTTTACACAAAAGATAAATGGGCTGAGAAAGAAATAAGGGAATCAACACCCTTCACAATAGCCACAAATAATATAAAATACCTGGGGGTAACTCTAACCAAGCAAGTGAAAGACCTGTATGATAAGAACTTCAAGTCCCTGAAGAAAGAAATTGAAGAAGATATCAGGAGATGGAAAGATCTCCCTTGTTCATGGATAGGTAGGATCAACATAATAAAAATGGCAATCTTACCAAAAGCAATATACAGATTCAATGCAATTCCTATCCAAATACCAACTCAATTTTTTACAGATCTGGAAAAAACAATTCTCAACTTCATATGGAATAACAAAAGACCCAGAATAGCTAAATCAATCATGTACAATAACAGAACATCTGGAGGTATCACCATCCCAGATTTCAAGCTGTACTACAAGGCAATAGTAATAAAAACAGCATGGTACTGGTATAGAAATAGACCAGTTGACCAATGGAATCGAATTGAAGACCCAGAAATAAACCCACACACCTACAGTCACTTAATTTTTGATAAACAAGCCAAAAACATACAATGGAAAAAGGAAAGCATCTTCAATAAATGGTGCTGGTCTAACTGGATGTCAACATGTAGAAGAATGCAAATAGATCCATACTTATCACCCTGTACAAAACTTAAGTCTAAGTGGATCAAGGACCTCAACATAAATTCAGACACACTAACATTAATAGAAGAGAAAGTGGGGAAAAGCCTTGAAATCATTGGCACTGGTAGCAACTTCCTGAATAGAACACCAATAGCTCAGGCACTAAAACAAACAATCAATAAATGGACCTGATAAAATTGAAAAGCTTCTGTAAGGCAAAGGACACTGTCCTTAGAACAAAATGGCAGCCTACAGAGTGGGAAAGGATCTTCACCAGCCCAACATCAGACAGAGGGTTAATATCCAAAATATATAAAGAACTGAAGAAATTAAACACCAAAAAATCAAATAACCCCATCAATAAATGGGGTACAGAGCTAAACTGAGAATTCACAGAAGAGGAATCTCTAAAGGCTGAGAGGCATTTGAGGAAATGTTCAACATCTTTGGTCATCAGGGAAATGCAACTTAAAACAAGTCTGAGATTCCATCTCACACCTGTCAGAATGGCTAAGATCAAAAACTCAAATGATAGCACATGCTGGCAAGGATGTGGAGAAAGGGGAACACTCCCCCATTGCTGGTGGGACTGCAAACTTGTGCAACCACTTTGGAAATCAATCTGGAGATATCTTAGAAAACTGGGAATAAATCTACCTCAAGACCCAGCCATACTCCTCTTGGGCATATATCCAAAAGATTCGAAATGAAACCACAAGGACATTGCCTCAACAATGTTCATAGCAGCTTTATTTGTAATAGCCAGAAACTGGAAACAACCCAGATGTCCTTCAACTGAAGAATGGATAAAAAAAACTGTGGTACATTTACACAATGGAATACTACACAGCTATCAGAAATGAGGAAATCATGCAATTTGAAACCAAATGGATGGAACTAGAAAAGCTCATCCTAAGTGAGCTGAAGCAGTCCCAGAAAGATAAACATGGTATGTATTCCCTTATAAATGGATATTAACCATACATCAGAGGATAACTATCCTACAACCCACACACCCAAATAGATAGGAGCCTAGCATATCTATCCTAGGAAAAATTCTACCCACCACTGAGTCATGGAATCTGCTGCAGGTTAGTGGAACACCACACCCTAGATGGTGTGCCTTATCAAGCTCCAGTACAAGTGGAAGCTCTTGGCCCTCACATGATGCAAGATCTGAGGGAGTATCATATGTGAGGGCCCACCTCATCTGAGGAGAAGGAAAGTACCAAGTAGAGGAACAAGGAGGGAGGGAGGGAAGGAGGGAGGAAGGGAGGGACCAAGAGGGGAGGAGGGAGGAAACTATGTTCTAGAAGTAAATAATACTTTTTTAAGAAAAGAGTTAATAAGCTTAAAAATATAATAAAAATACAATATAAAATTTTCAAATTATAATTTACCAAAGGTATAATTGCCTTACTGGCATGAAATGAAAATGGCCTTAATTTCAGATTAGAATGTTAGACTGGAGGTGGCCACAGAGATTACACAAACTTGATAGCAGCTTAAAAGTTCTTTTTTTTTTTTTGTAGAGGTATGCTAAGCCATATAACTCACATAATTGTGGCCTATTTATTTCTGTTGTTTTGTATTGTATTTATAGTTATAAGAAAAAGAACCATTTGTTGGACTGAAAGGGAGAGCTATTGGGGGGAAAAGAAATACCTTGAACTAAAAAAAAAAAAGGGTAGAGGATGGGGGGTTGAGGGGGAGGAGGGTGGAAGGGTGGGACTGGAGGGGTGAGTAGGGAGGGGATTGTGATTGAGATGTAACTTGAAGAAATAAAAAATAAATTATTTTTAAAAAGCTAAAAAAAAAGAATCAGAAAACCAATTTATACAACCAACCATACTATAATGAGTTGCCTTAGTGTCCAGCAAATAGACTTCCTTGATCTACCTATGGACTTGAATCCATAATGAGTAACAAGTTATGGAAGGATAAGGGTTCTTGAGCTTTGGCAACAAGGCACTATGTATAGTTGAGATCTTCTGACTATAAAACAAATCTATGACCTTAGTGATGCATATTAATAATAGTGACCTGTATTCAAAATTATCTAAGTTCTTCTTCAAAGTGACTCACACAATTTCCAATATATTAAAAATGTTACTGCACAAAGTGTAATTTAAGAAATAAATCACCCCTAATTCCCATATCATGCTAACTTTGCCATTCCCACCTAGAAGTTAGGAAGCAATTAAAAGATAGACACTGAATATGTGGCCTCAATTATCATGATGATTACTGCAATTTAGAATGTTCTAGGACTTAGTATTCTTGTGGTCCAGTTGCTCTGGTGATTTATGTTTCTCACAAGATGTTAATTAGAGAAAGAGATGATCAAGACTACAGGATGTACATCACAAAAGGACATGATGGGTGTTTCCAGTTGCTAAGGTAACAAATTATACTAATGTCTTTTTTATCACTAATTACTGCCTCAAACATAGAACTTCCTCTCCGATTTGAAGGAGGAGGAGGAGGAGGAGGAGAAGAATAAGGAGAAGAATAAGGAGAAGAAGAAGAAGAAGAAGAAGAAGAAGAAGAAGAAGAAGAAGAAGGAGAGCTAGGTAACTCAACATATCTGATTGCCACTAGTATACCTATGGTGAGGCACCAAGTTGCCAGGGGCTGCTATTGATTATAAAAGGGGGAATGAATAGGAAGAAAAAGAAAGTTTCTCTAGACATACCAGATGGTGTGGTTTAGAAAAGTGTACTCTAAAGACCTGAGTGTTAAAGGCTGGGCCTCCAGATTGTAGCAATATTAGAAAATGCAACTTTTGAGAGGTGGGCCTAGTAGGAGGAAACTGGGTAGTTGGGATGGGAACATGCACTTGAAATGGACAGTGGGACCCATGTCTTTTCTCTTTTTCTTTCCTTCCTTCCTTGTCAGCATGACAGAAGCTTCTTTTGTCACATGCTCCCATCATTATGTTCTGCCTCACCATGGGCTCAAAAGCAAAGATACCAATCAACCATGGACTGAAACCTTCAAACTATAAGCCAAAATAAACCTTTCTTCTTTTTTAGTTCATTGTTTGGGTATTTTATTACAGTATCAGAAAACTAGCCTATAAAGAATATCTAGATACTCATAAAATCTAGAAACACTCATTATTTTTTATTTTCTACACATAATAAGTTCTATGTTGTTCAAGCAATGCTAGTATTATTTGAAGTTATCCTGAGGGAGCTGGAGAAATGACTCAAACAGCAAAATGTCCACTACAAGTATGAGGATCTGAGTCCAGAACCCCAGCACCTCCTTTAAACTGTGCACAGTGGTGCAGGTCTAGAATCCTAATGCAGAGGGACAGACACAAGCATATCCCTGGAGCTCACTGCCTAGTCATTCTGGATTAACTGATAAGCTCCAGATTCAGCGAAAAGACCTGTCTCAAAAAATAAATTAGAAAACAATCAAAGAATACACACAAAGTTGATTTCTGGCCTAAACATATGTACTTGTATACACACAAACACACACACACACACACACACACACACACACACACACACACACATACTTCATGCATTCATTCCCCATCCTTCCCACCCCCCACCACAAGCAACAAAGTTGTAATGAGTATAATTTGCTAGGATTCTATATTACTTCACTGTTTAGGACCTATCATGGTTGAATTCTCCTAATCTGATGAGAAAAAAGCAGCTCATCGAGATTCAAGAAGTATATGAACACATTGGAACTGAGACTGACAGAATCTGTCCTTGAACCTAATGTGGACAACTCCAAGTTCATTCCATTTTAGTTGCTCTAGGCTGGGCTTCAGAATTACAACTGAACAATGTATTCTCTAATGGCAGGCATTTATCACAATATACTTATTTCATACACTGTCTTGTGTTTACTAGGTTTTCTCTATTGGTTTGAGTGGGTGAGTTACCTGGATTATAATAAACTCTGGATTGCAATATAGAAATAAGATGTCATGGGTCAAGAAAATCAAACCTAGAAATTATAACACTACGATATGACTTGAGGATTTTGCAACCACTACTCAGAAATGAGGTAGAAGATCACTGAAGCTGATGTCCTCTCTTAGCCCACACTATGGTGTTTGCTGTTGTTATACTTGCTTTTCTTGTTTGGTTGTTTTGGTTTCTGTTTTAACTTCATATGACAGCCAATGCATTTGTTAAAGATAATCACCAAAATGAGAATATAAGAAGGTAAATCTACAGAGTACCTGGACACCTCCTTTGAAAGAATGCTCAAAAGGAAGGGTAACCAGGTAACTGCTCTGCCTGGGAGAGAAAATGTGGGCACTTTTTTTCTCATAACTGGAGGCTATCCCTCACTGTAACAAGGAGATCTGTTCTCGCAGGGTACTCTGGGAGGCTTAGAGTATATCTACCTATTCTGCCACAGATGCTGTTTGCTTTAGATACCTTTACACTCACAAGACAGAATATGCCGGGCTATGTATGTCAGGACTCAAAAAGGAAAATCTTTGGCATACAGACTTAGGTCAGCAGCAGTCTATAACAACTATGATTGCAGCTGATGCAGCTGATAAGGGGCATGTGACTGACTTGGCCAATGAGTTGTGAGTATCAGTACTGTGTGTCACTTCCTACTTCAGAGGTGTAAGTCCCATACTGGCTTTTCTCCATACAGCAATTCCAAAAGCTACATCTTTCCAGATCCCATACCTCTAATATAGAAGCTGCCTGAGCCGCTGAGTCTTACATAGGCAGGGAGCTACTGTGAAGCATTTCAGTACATTGACAGGAACAAGAAGCAAACTTGTGTGTGTGTGTGTGTGTGTGTGTGTGTGTGCTCATCTTTGGAAGGTACAGAGAGAGTTAGCCTGATTAACACTCTTGGAAGCTGACTGAACACATGAAAAGATGACGAAGGGTATAAATCTCTACTCTAATTTATTCAAATCTGAGAAAATTGAAAATAAACACAAATTATGGGTATTAGTCTTTTTAAAAGAATGTGTTCTGAGATTGGTTCAAACCCTCCCAATTCCTATTCAGCATTCACGCTTGCTAGTAATGATGGCTTTCTACTTGGTGAAAAGCCTTCCATTAGTTTAAAAGCTCCAATTGTCAAGCCATCAATGCTCATAAGGGAGTAATAGATAGCAGAATAACTAAGTGTCACGGAAGTGGAAACTATACCATATTAACATTCATGAGTTTAGAAACAGCTCCATACAGCATCATTTAGAGATAAGAATCCAATAATACAAACTTTAATGTATAAAGAATCTCATAGTTCTCACTCCCCCCCTCCCTGTTCCCAAATGATAACTGAGACTACTATATCGATTTCATTCACAATATCTCGATTCTGCTTTAATTGTGAAGAAGAAATACAACTAGAGAGTCATCAAATATAGCAAATACATTTCTTGGGTTTTGAGTTCTTCCCTACATTGTTATTGATCGTGTTTCTTCCAAGTGTTACCTTGCAAAGGGAAAACATATTTATTGCAACCCAGAGGAATGTGTGTGTACTCACACACATACACACACACACACTCACAAACACATACACACACATACACAAGGAGAAACTAACTTTAGAAATCCCCATATATGTATATTAGCATAATTTAATAAATGCTTTTAACTAAAAGAGCCAAGACAGCAACTTGGTGTTAAAGATGTTTGAATGCATCATAAACATACACAGACATCATTTAAACACTCAAAGAATAACTTCCTTCTCCCAGAAAGCCACACATTAATTCAAATTTATTCACTTCATAAAGCCTAAGCAAATGGAATTCTGAAAGCTCATCTAGAGAGAGAGTTGCCTGTAGTCAGGGGTGGAATAAACTGAGAATAACTATCAGTTTTTCAACAGTGCTACAGAATGAATGTGCTGTGTACAATTTTTGGAAAAAGATATAAAGGCTGGGCTTACAAGAACAAATCCCTATAGAGGCACCAAGCACAGGACCAAGCTTTTGACATGCTTGGGATATTTCCAAGTCTTTGATCTCTCCCCAGGAAGCCATAGAAGGCAGGTCACCAAGAAGCCACCCGAGATTCCAGGACCATGGTGGAATATTAGCTGCAGGCTTTCCAGAGGGTGGTAATGGAGATCACATAACTTCTCCATCTGCTTGAGGTTTCCAACAAATTCTGCACGCATCCCAGGAACGCACTGGAAACACAATTCCACTTCGGCTGCGTAAAGGAAACATCAGAGAGGAGCAAAGATCTGAGATGAAGCTGGTAGGTGTCCCAAGGCTCTGGAAATAAAATACTGCTGTGACTTCTCATCACATGTCCTTCCTGTTTTCATCATCAGGTGGCTGAGCCAGAGACCACTCCTTCAGATTTGGCCTCTAGGTCCTCTTCCAGGAAACACGGATGTTGTACTGTCCACCTGCAGGAAATTGAATCTGGGAGACCACCAGGAAGTAAGCATCTGTACATCTCACTCAGTCTCCCCAACTGAGACACTACCGTGCCCAGAATCTGAAAGTGCCTTGAATCAGGGACATCTGGGGTCATGGCAGAGACTCATGATCTCAACTTTATGAGTCAGAAGGCTTGATGCCTTTGAGTGATTAGTTTCTGTTACTTGTATGAGTCTTCAACATTCTAAACCTGGATTTCCCCAGCTTGCAGTGAGCTGTTTCTACCAGATGTCCTTATGGGCTTCCTCGCCTGTCTATACATTTTGGACTCAGGAGTGTGTCCCCAGGCTTTTCAGGCATCAAACACCATCTGTATCATTCTGGTACACGTAAGTACAAGTTCGTGTTTTCCATAAAAATTATACACATCATACAGAGAGAAAAGAAAATGAAATATTCCTAGAAACCAGGAGACAGCCAAGCTTGGCCAGCCATAATCATTAAACTACTGAAAAGTTCATGTCTCAGATTAGAAATTTCATACATATTTATATCCTTTAACTTATTTGTTCATGGCTTCTGCTTTTATGCTTTTTGCTATTCCAAGACCCATTCAGCAACCAAAATATGTGTCTGCTATGACCTGGGCATGGAAGGAGATGGTGTTGGTGATGGGCCAGCACAGTAAACTGTGATAGGAAAGAAGCTGGCCTGGGAAGCAGAGAGACTGTGTACTATGGGTCACCAGTTCAGGTGCTGCTCTGTGTGAACAGCCACCTTAGCGTGTTCTCTTCAGAGCCCCTGCTAGAGGTCTGATGGGAAACAAAAAGACACCCAAAGCATCAGCAACCCCAGCGCTATCTGCGTTTCGGTGTCACCATTTGACAGAAAGTCAGAAACCCTAAAGTCTCAACTCGTATGAGCTTGTACAGATCCATGGTGTGTAGGAGTAAGCACTGACCTTCGGAGGAAATTCTCCTGGACTCTTACAGGATTAACCCCTAAAGACCAAGACCACACATAAGCAGAACCAGACTTTCCAGATTCTGAGCATGGTCACATCTTGTGGACTAACTGGCTACGCACGCTTTGCTCTGAGCTGCCTGCTGAGCGTGGATGACTGTAAGATCTTATATTTTTGGTTGTGAGCCTAGCCTTTAACGGCTGAGCCATCTCTCCAGCCCAACTGTAAGATCTTTAAACACATACAACTGTTTGCTTGTGTGCACATGGCATGTTTAATAACAGGAATCACTCAACTTCCTTCACTGGAACTCTTTCTTAAACAGTGTCTGTCAATGACATCCCCATTGGTAGCTGCCGGAAACACGGGCTAATATTTGTTTTCTCTTCTTTGGGGTTTTGATATCTCTGAGAAGAGAGGGAAACTGAAAGCCATGGCACTTTATTGATTTTAAGAAGCAAATTAAAACAGAATTAAAAGTTCCAGAAAGTTCTATAAGTTGGGGTTTCCCAAATGCCAGGCTTTCTTATACTGAAGCAAATCATGCTTCATTAGATCACCTGCTCTGTTCATTAATTAATTGTTTCATTATGGTGCTATTTTAAGATTTAAATTCCTTTCTAAAAAAGAGAACTTCGTATCAGAAAGGGGGAATGAGAAGACCTACATCCCAGGTCTATAAAATAGAAAGAAATCATTTAAATGTACTAGAAATAGACAATAGTATTAACTTTTAGCCAAACACAACTGCTTGCTCTGAATGTAGAGAGGAGATGAACAAGAAATTCAAATCCATTGAAGGCATTTAAACACTGACTGTAGACTGCCTTTCTGTGGTTGTTAGAGTAGTTGGCTGAAGGAAGACTGGCTCTGTCCCAGCTTGTTTACTGTCCCTGGGAATGCTTCACCCAGAATGGGCCACTCCTGAAGTGACGGCATATGATAAAGCCAACTGTGAGATGAACTACTCCAGCCCTGTGTCTCCTAGTGTAAGAAGCAAAGATGGGTCTAGCCAGGAAGCAGAAAGCCACAGCATTCTGTTCTGTGTAACAGAGGATGCTTTTTAGTAAGGAGAAACACAGGAAAAAAAGAAGTGAAAAAGAAGGCAGAATAGACACACTATCTTTTTCATATTATTGTTTAATTAATTAATTTAGTGTGTGTGTGTGTGTGTGTGTGTGTGTGTGTGTGTGTGTGTGTAAGGACTTTTGTGAGCTGGTTCTCTCATACAACCAGGTAGGTTCCAGAGTCCAAA
This sequence comes from Lophiomys imhausi, assembly GCA_907164525.1. Taxonomy (NCBI): domain Eukaryota; kingdom Metazoa; phylum Chordata; class Mammalia; order Rodentia; family Muridae; genus Lophiomys; species Lophiomys imhausi. The sequence continues at coordinate 2,778,173 of CAJQZJ010000819.1, forward strand.
CTCAAGTCTTCAGGCTTGACATCTGAACCATCTTCCAGCCCCATTCACCATTCAGTCCATCTTAAATACATTCTAATAGGAGGCAGTCTGGAATAGTAGAAAATCATGTAGGCCATGGAGTCAAGCTTCAAATTCCTGTTCAATTGTATGCTAGATATTGTGATCATAGTCTTGTTCAGTTACTGACTCACTTAATGCCTTAGTTTCTCAACTTAACATTTAATGCAAGTTCTTTTCCTGTAAGATGGAAGTATTCTCGGGTACCTACATGGGAGCTGACACCCTATGAGTATTAGCTATTAGCATCATTCACAGAAGACAAATTTACCTTGACACTATATTCTGGTCAAAAAATACCCCATCATAACTAACAAGAGCAAAGCCCTAGGCTAGTACCTACAGACTGTCACCAACAGGCCCTACCTTCCCTTTCTGCTACTACATAGGATGTCTAGATGCTGGACCACCATTCTGTCTATAGCTTCTATACATCTAGTACTAAATAAAATATTCATGTCCCTATATAAACATTTATTTATAGTTTTAAGAGAATAAAAATCACTGAAGTTAAAAATATTTTGTAAACTGCCTTCAACTCTAGGTAAAACTACTTGCTAGCCATTTAGTGAATAAATGGTTAATTCCCAAAATACAAAAAAATCCATATAATTCAACAGCAATAAAACAACCTGATATAAAAATAGGTAAAGGAACTGAATAAACTTTTTTTCCAAAAGAAGATGAACAAAGAGACAGCAGTTATATAAAGGTATCTTCAACATTAGTAATGGTAAGGGCAATGCAAATTAAAACCAAAATGATGCGTCACCTCACACCTGATACAATGTTCATTAGCAAAGACAAAAGGATCACCAATATGAGCAAAGTTATCATAAAGAGAAACCCTGCACACTGTTGGTAGGAAGGTGAATCCCTATAAACACAAAAGAAAGCAATATGGAGATACCTCAACAATTAAAATTAGAACTACCATGTCATCCAGGAAGCTCATTGATTTGGGCATATATCTAAATGACACATACATGTAAGTATGTTCACTGCAGCATCACTTATAGTGGCCAGCACACGGAAATGGTGTAAGATTTTTTTTGTCAGGCGAATAGATATGGAAATATATTCTTTTCAGTGAAATATAACTCAACTTTAAGGAGAGGGAGGTCCTGCCACTTAAGATAAGATGAATGAACCTAGAGGGCATTGTGCTTAATGAAATAAGCTAGACACAGGAAGCCAAATACTTCATGATCTCATTTACATGTGGAATTGAACATAAACTCTCATAGAGAGTGTAAAAGATAAAATTGTGGTTTCCAGAAGCTGGAGCTAGGGGAAGAGGGGGAGGTTGGTCAAAAGTGATTGATTGACTTCCAATTACAAAATGAATAACTTGTAGAGACCTTTGTGTGTAGCAAGGGTGCAGTCAAAACAACAGAAATTATTCACTTGAAACTAGCTGAGAGAAAAGATATCAAGTGTCTTCACAACACACATATAATTGGGAACCATGAGTTGATGGACACATTGAGTAGCTTAATTGTGATAATCATTTCACAATGCATATGTATGTCAAAATATTACACTGTACACTTTAAATACCTACAATTTCCATGTGTCAATCATACCTCAGCAAAGCTGGGGGTGAAAACAAATCTAAGAAAAGAGTTCATGTATATAAACAAAGAAGTTCCTTTTCTTTCATTTGATAACAAGGCTAACTAGAAGACTGAGTAGCAAGTAGAAGGTAGTGGTTGATGTTGGTGGGCCAATAGCTCTCCTGTGACCCTACAAAGAGCCTAAGAAAACTGATATTGGCATATTGGCAAACTGATTACAAGCATATGAGCATCTTCCTTTCTGAAAACATGTCTTTATTTGTTCTAGATGAATGAATTTCAGAACCACAAACCAAAAGCAAAATATCCCTTTATTTTCATTCCCCCTCATTGCCATAGAGATGTTCCATATTGTGGCAATTTTGCTTGGGAAGGTAAGTCAATGATTTTCCTGCCCAAAAAGCAGATCACTAGGAAACCCTGGAGGTTTTCTGTCCTAGACTAAATGAGGACTCCTTGCCAAACAGTGAGAAGTTCGTTTCCTTTGAAACTCCTGGAGGAGGCGATGGCAATGGTACAGGATTCGGCAGCAGAGCTCATTCTGGGAGAGATGCTCCTTCCTAGTCCTCCACTGAGGCTTCCTGAAGACAATCTCCATCCAGGAGGATTTCAGCCACCCTCCACTTACTCCATTACACAAGAGTATGCACGTCAGGGTATAAACCACAGTGCTCACATCTTCAGTGTAGATTCAATCTGCAAATATAAAGATGGGTAGTTGGAGAAGACTTCAGGGACCTGCGAGGATGGCCACGGTATTGCAGGAGCAGCCTGGGAGCTTCCCTTGCTCTTTTCTTGAGTCTTCAACCAGAGGATAGGGAGACTCAGCATCTCAAAAGAATGGGTGAACTACAGTATTCATTCAGAAGCTCGACCCCATATGTAAAATTAAACAGTACTGGAAGATGGGTTAGTGGTGTTTACTTTGCAAGTGTGAGGACCTGAGTTCAAATCCTTGGAACCCTTTCAAAGTCAAGCATGGAGAAAACATTCACATGTAATTCCTCTATGAGAGGAGACAGAAATAGAGGAATCCCTGGGATCTCCTAAGCCAACCTGCTTGACATACACAGCACAGGAGCAAATGACAAAGAGACCCCAACTCAAACAAAGGAAAAGGTGAGGACCAACACCCAAGGTTGCCTTTCTGACCTCATACACATCCAAACACATATATACATGCATATATATCATATATATATACATACACATGTGTGCAGCACACTCACTCACTCACTCAATGAAGAAATTCAATTTAAACTTAAATTACTCTTCTAATTAATAAATTCTAGTGATCCAGCCTATCCTGCTTCTTCATGGACACTGTGATATGCTCAGTTCCCACACACACTGTGTGTGTGTGTGTGTGTGTGTGTGTGTGTGTATGTATGTATGAATGTATGTATATATGTATGCTGTTGGTGGTGGTAGTACATATAAATGAGAACTGAATTCAGGGTCTTGTGCACACTAGGCAGTGCTCTATGACTGAGCTATACACCTCTAGACTTTCTGTAGCTTATGTGTTGACACACAGACTGGCTAAGTTGGCCAGGTTGACTTTGAACTTACTCTGTAGCACAAATACATCTTGAACTTTGGGTCATCCTGTCTTGATCTCCCAACTAGCTGAGATTATTGGTCTGTGCTGAAGCCCTGCTCCTCCTCTCTCCTTCATATTTCTTTTCCTCTTGCCTTCTTCCTTCTTCTAGGTTCTTGCACTCCGGGTTCACTATTGAAGAGCTTTTATGCATTACTTCCAACCCACACCCAAAGACTTCAGGAGTGTCCTTGCTACTACCCTCATTCTGTAGATGAAAACAGTATATCAGAGAGACAAGGACAGTTACTCAAAGCCTCACCATGCCTACCTTCATATCATTCAAGCTGAGATTTGCAATGTAGTAAGACTCACTCCAGAAACACATCTCATCAACCACTGTCCCCCCACCCCTTTCCACAAGCCTCCGTGTGTCTGGGCAGCACTTATAGCTCAGTGAGTTTTACCTCAGTCAGCTACTCAAACTCTTAGTACACATCACAAGAGTAGCCCTCAGGGGCTGTCAAAAAGTCCCCACAGAGTTGGTGCCTCTTGCCAGCCCCGGCGGGTTAGAGCCTCATTCAGACACCATTTACTGCTCTGTTTTGAGATTCTTTTTCTGGAGACGGGTCAGCAATGGCAGCCTTTGGCTCACTAGGACCCTTACTGCTGACCATTTAGTATGCAGAAAGTCCTGCCCCCATTCTGCCACTCAAAGATGCACAAAATATATTTGCTTTTAAATTTAGAAGTTAATTACAGCTGCTTTTCAGTACCAAGAGCTCCATGGTATTTGTAGCAAATAGGCTACAAGCCGGGGTTGAGCAGAACGCACCAGAACTCACTGACTGAACTTTCCTTTTGAAACGATCCTTGCTTCCCAACCAAAGGTAGCACCGCGCGATGCATGGAGCAAGACTTTTGGCACTGTATCAACTACAAAATCCCCACCAGCTGTCTCAAGCTTTTGAAGGACACTCACTTTTCTACATATACTTATAATTATGTTAGATAACTAACAAAACTCAACACAGCCCAGAAAGTGCATTATAATAAGACAGGTAGCTGCTTTACAAGCTATTCTATATCAGTCACACTAACCTTCTTCTTTTAAACTTTTCCACATGTCTACATAATTTTTTCCTTTAAAAAATAGGTTTGTTGCCTAGGTCCCCCAAAGAAATAAACACTATATATGAGTAACATTTGTAATGTTACTGAGGAGTGCCAGCCATCAAGAGAAAAAAAAGTTGGCTCTGGTTGATAAATTTTCCTTTCTTCCAAAAAAAAAAGAAGCTTTTTAAAAAAGCAACATCATCATCATAACTACTGTTCTGTTTGTCTTTTCTCTGTTATCCTGTGGTCCTCTTCATGACAGCAAGTGGTATAACCAGGATAACAATGATATCACACAGAAACAATCCTGAAATTAATGCTATAAAAAAATCAATCATTTTGATATTTCTTTTAAATATATTGTCTTCAATTTTCTCCTTGATTCAGTTTTTTAAGGTATTTATACAACTTCCTTGGCCACCAGAACTCTAAGTATGGGTCTATCTAAGCTCCCTGATCTCCTGATTCTTTCATCAAACCTTAATGTAAATATTTTGTGGTTGGAAGTAAAGTCTCAACTTGGTGGACCTGAAAACACAGAGATGTGGGTCTGGCTCAAAGAAGTGATCTCTGGAGACAGAGCAACCTCCCAGGCCAGTGGAAAGTGGCAAGTCAAGGGATCCAGTACCACCGATGGCTTTGAAGGTGAAGGGGCCACATACAAGGGACTAAGACAGCTGGTGAGGCACAGGTTCTACCAAGGTCATCACATTAATTTTTTTTTAAATTGTACTATTTATTTAGAACATGTTGTGGGTCTTTACCACTAGCCCCAAAACTTTAATACCAAATATTGTAATGGAATATTGCAAAACATAGCTTGTGTGAAGCTACAAAAATAAAAAGCAGGTCAGTGGCTGCCAGAAGTGAGGGCTTGGGATGAGGAAGCTGACCACAAAGGGGTGCAAAAGAACTTTGGGAGGCAAAGGAAATGTTCTACACAATAATCGTGCTGGTGGCTGCAGAACCAAATACCTCTGTCAAAACTCATCAAACTGCACTTAAAACTGGTGGATATTACTTGTGGAAAACACAGCTCATGAAGCCCTCCAAAAATGTTTCAATAACATACCTTACAAAATAGCATCTTACCAATAAAGAAACTAAGGCTGTCTCACATAACAGCTTGCCTAGATTTATAGCAAATCCCAATTGTCATGAGATAACTGTTGCTTCAATCCCTTCCCTCCTTGCTCAAGCCTTATGACCCTCCATGCATGCTGGCCTGAACAACAGACCCTCCCCTGGCCTGTCTGATGGAAGCCTAAGTTCTCTGATGTCTAAACACATGGGCTAGGTACATTTGTACCTCTAAACCCAGCCATGAGCACACCAGTCACCCGTGAATCATGCACAAAACCATCTCCCTAACTTAAGGAGATAGGTACTCTTAGATAGCTGGAACTAAGAACAGTAAGGCCCAGGGCTTTTATGCAAGTACTATGAGAACAGATATGCTTTCTGTCTAACATGCAGGTAAGTGAGGAACTGGTTCAGACAGCTATGTGGATGTAAGTTACCTAACTAAGTACTACAGAGGGTGAAAGAAATGAGGGAGAATAAAAGAAAGAAAACAAGAGCCTGACACTTACAGGCTAGGCCTACAATCTCAACAACTCTTGACCATACCATGAATGTACTCGTTTTTCTTGTCTTAATTTGAACTATGTTTCCTGTCACCTGCAACCATATATGGTTTCATAAGTATGGAAACTAAAACCTTTGAAAGGGACAGTGTTATGGATTGAAATATGTGCCCCTCAAAATTAGGCTGAAGTCCTAATCCTGTGATTTGGGGCATTTTTTTAGGTATTTTAGATTTTTAGATATTGGCTTTTTACAGCTGCAATTACTACAGGGCCACGCTGCACTATACTAGACCCTAAATCCAATGAGAATGTTGTTCTTACAAGTAAAGAGGATGCAGAGAAATAGAGAGAAGCAGAAAGAAAGAGCCATGTGGAGAGGTAGAAAGTAAATGTTATGTAGCTATAAACTAAGGCACACCAAGAACTGCCAGCAACCAGCAGAAGCCAAAAGCAAGCAAGGCTGCTTTTTGCAGGGGTCAGAAGGAATATGGCCTTGCTGACATCTCAATTTCAGTCTGGGGTGTTCTCCAGAACCATGAAATAACAAATTTCTGTTGCTTTAAGCCACCAACCAGTTCATGGTACTTTGTGTCAACAGCCCTGGTAAATGCACACTGATTTTGCAGCAGGAAGTGAAATGCTGCTGGAGCAAATTTTTGGCAGTGTAGCAGTGCCTTTGGGAGTGGATGATGGACAAAGAAGGGGAGAATTTGGAGATACAGCATGGGGAAATCCTAGGATGCTTGAAAGAAACAGGAAAAAAAAGACATTAGAGACTGTGCCAATGCAAAGAACAGGAGTTACAACTTGGTTTCTCCTTGATACTATTAGTAAAATTAAAGAGGGGAATGTTGAAAAGGGAAGGAAGATAGATAGATAGATAGATAGATAGATAGATAGATAGATAGACAGA
>CAJQZJ010000819.1:2786585-2800512 GCA_907164525.1 Lophiomys imhausi
CTCTCTCTCTCTCTCTCTCTCTCTCTCTCTCTCTCTCTCTCTCTCTCCTGTGCTTCTTCGCTTCTGCCTTCTATGGAATATTAACTAAGAATGATTAGTTACAGAAAACACACTGACTGCTACAGCCTGCTCCATCCTCCACATTTTTCTAACACGGCATGTATAAACCAAAACAAAAAAAAAATGACAGTTTCTAACAGTAAATGCAGTTTGCTGTGACCTCTCACTGTGAGGCTGACTGACTGATATTGACCACTCTAAATAAATGAAAGATAAATTCTCACGTGGCTGCTGTGCCCATCATTTATATAATCTCAATCAGACTGAGATGCAAAGATACATAAAACAATTGAGGGTGGACCCATCTCAGCAGAAACTACTACACTTCATCTATCGAATGTCACTCTGCAACCAGCTTTATAGCAAGAGGAATGAACCACTATACTGAGGAAATTATATGGAAGTGACACACCTATCACAAGTCCCAGGTTCCGGACAATAAGAACAACTGAATTTGCCTAGTTCAAAAACATACCACAGATGTCAGGGATGATATATGGTTTGTGGGTGATTAAAGAAGTGCACAAAAACAAAACAAAAATCATGCTGGTCAGGACATGAGGCCTGTGAACTCTTTGCTGCTCTTGGAAGTCATTAGTCCATCTCTAGAAGTGTTAATTCTAAACATGGTCCTTTCAGTAATCTCCTCCTACTTTTATTGGAAGATGTAGTGGGTAGAGAAGACGGAAGAAGAAATTTGAGAGGGAGGAAGGTACCCATACCATGATACCATTGTTCAAATGGTCTAGAAAACAATCAGTGGGAGTTGCTGCTTCTGTAGCTGCAGAAGAGGCTACTGCTCTCCATCAGTGTTAGTTTCTCTAAATAAATAGAACCAATACAATGCCAATATTAATAATAGGGAACCTTAGTAGATTGGCTTGTATAATACTGTCTTGGTGGTCCAACAATGGTGTCTTCAGACTAGAGAGGCTGAGAACACTAGATGTTCAGTCCATGAGGTTGGATGCCTCGGTTGTCCCGATATGGTGCTAGTGGCCTGGAAATTCCTAGAGAGCCACCGGTCTTCAGTCCACACTGAGAAGCACAGAATCAAAGTGAGTTCCTGATATTCTCATGGCTTCCTCTGAGCCCCATGGTCATCCTCTGCTGAAGCCATGTCCCCTTGTTGAGAACCTTTCCACATGTTTCCTTGGGCCTGAGCCATTTTGTGTTGAGTTTTTTGTCACTTAGAACCAAGGCTGATATCAACTGTTAAATTCCGTGAGGGCTAATTACTTCTGGAATCCTTTCCCGGAAGAATCATGGTAGGACTTGGATCTGTCACCAAGATCAAGATGCTAATTAACCATTCTGGATGATGAGACGAGCCATCTGAAGGAGCCAACGGTTGATTCACAGTAATGTGTGTCATTACAAGAAAGATGAACCCACATAGCATTCTTCCACTACCACCAAAACATTATTTTCTAAAGATCAGGGAGGTCGGTCGGCCCTTCTGGCCTACATTTGCCCTGACGTGGCTTGGGACTGTGGCTTAGTTCATCTTTCCTACACATCTGTGGTAACAACAGATGGGTATCCTCCTGCCTTCATTCAGGGCCAACAGAGGCTAAATAAGAAAAAAGTCTGTATGGTTCTCAGGCCACAGAGGCCTCTACACCACATGAGACCAGATCCTGCGGTCTGGCCTCCAATCCTTGTGTATATGACATTTGACAAAGAAACCCAAAAGACTGGAAATAGTTCATTTTCTGGAAATTTCTTCTCACAGCCATTTGAAGTTCTTTGATTTGAATAAGACCCAAAATAGCCTTGGAATTACTGACATTCTCTTTAGATAACTTGGTGTGCCAAGGTTTATTTCTCTCTCTCTCTCTCTCTCTCTCTCTCTCTCTCTCTTTGCATATTTTCATAATTTCCCAATTTTAATATCCTCAAAATGATTATCACTAATGCAGTCACCTATCACCATACAACTTCTTGGATTGTCTTTCCTTAAAATATATTGTTTTAGGAAAGCAAACATCAGTAGATGCCATTCATGTGGTGGTTTTCATCTCTTTTGGATTGGAACAGATTAGCTCTCAGAGCAGTTGTGTGATGCGGATCAAAGGAGACTGAGAGTGCTCAGAAGGCATTTGAAAATAAGGATGGTTTTCTTGGCTCTTAGGGAAATAACTGAGATGTCAATACTCAGCTTCACAAGCATCCATCCTGTCTTCTTCCCAGAGCTGACCTTGAGGGATTTTGAATGTAGAAAACTCCTCATGGAGAGTCTGGAAGTTTAAGACACTTTCTCATCAGGCCTGTCCTGTCAGAGGGACCATGAGGGACTCAGAGAGAGTATGTTGGACTCTGTGATCAATACTGTGGGGAAGACAAACAAGTCACCCAGCTAAGTCCTCAGGAGGCCCAGTACATCTTTAAATATCAGCAGTACAGTCTTGTCATGAGAATTGTACTACAAATATAATCTGGGGGGTGGTGAGGGCATTCTTCCTTAAGGTGAGACTTCAAAGGTGTGCACCAAAAATGCAAAAGTAAGGTGCTGGGGAAACAGATTAGTCAGTAAAGTGATTTCCTGTATGCATGAGGACCTGAGTTCAGATCCCCAGCACTCCCCCAAAAAGCCAGGCAAGGCCAAGGCGGCATATGCCTGTTATCCCAGCAGTAGGGAGACAGAGATGGGAGGATACCTGAGGTTGGTGAGCCTGCCAATTTAACAAATTGATGAACTCCAATTTCAGTGAGAGACCCTGCCTCAGAAACTAAGGTGGAGAAGCAATTAAGAAGAGATCCACCTAAAGTCAACATCTAGCCTCCATACATTCAAGCATGTACACATACATGTGCATCCCCCACATGCACAGACACACAAACACGCAAACATATGCATGGAGGTAGACATCAGTTGAGGGTTGTGGTCTTGTTGTTTGTCATATTCGTAATTTGCTCTTTCTGCAGTGAGGAGGAATGGAAGAAGGAAATGGCACAGAATGTGACGGAGCCTGACTATGGACCCAAATTCTTGGCCTCTTGCCTTGTTTCTCTGTCTATTGCAGCCTGTGGGGCCTGGTCTAAGCAAGTCCCTCTTGAGGCCCCAAAAGGCCCATCTGCACAGCGCGAGGTCTTTCATGTTTATGTTCTGTGGATGTTTTCCTCTCTGAGAATTCTTGACCTAGATACCCAAATCTTGACTACTTGTGGATGTTAAAAGGCAGCTGGTAGCAGCATAGGATGGATGGATGGATGGGTGAATGGGTGGATGGATGGATGGATGGATGGATGGATGGATGGATGGATGGATGGGTGGGTGAATGGGTGGATGGATGGATGGATGGATGGATAGATAGATGGAAGGAAGGAGTGGTCCACACTCTTGGGATTCTTCACTGCACAGTGATGTCTGCCTTCTTACTTCATTCTTTCAATCCATATAGTACTCAACCTATATGCTCAGGCACCTTTGGTGAATATGGATGATCCAATTAAAGCAGATTAAAACAGTTTCGTCTCCTTGGAAACTCAGAGGACCCAGGTGAGGGGTCCGGAAAATGCCACCATGGACTAAGGAGAAGCTGGTGGGAACCACACAAATACTACTGTGTCCTTCCCTCGTCCCATTTCAGGGGTTTCCTATTTGTTATTTTCTGGCTACCAAATAAGATATATTTCTTACTAAAAACTTACATACTACAGAAAGGAGACATAGAAGTTGGAACTACCTCAATGTCCCTCACCTCTTCTCTTCCAAGATATAGTCATAGAGAGTAACAATATGGATTGTTACTTCCCATTTATAATATCTATATATGTGTGTTTATAAATACATATGCACATGATCAGGTAAAAATAAAGAATATAAGTTAGCTAAAGATACATACATATAATGTTTACTCCATGTATTATCTATCAGTCAGTTGCCTTTTCCCTCTGAATGTGTTCACCTTGAGCCCATTGATGGCTTACAATTGTAATCCAAGAATAGGTGAAAGCAGGAAGACTGTCATGACTTCGACATCAGTGTGTAACTACACAATGAGCTGTGGGCTAAAAAAAACCACCATCATCATCATCATCATCATAATCATCATAAATTACAGACCTCAGACATGGTTTCCTGGGCACATTAGCACCCAGGACTTCTTGTGCCCAGACTGAGGTCAAGCTGAGGATAGGTGTTATTTGGTCAGTTAGGGAGTGAGTAGTGAGCTCTGCCTTCACAGTGCCTTGAATTTTAATTAGCTGCAAACATTTTTAAATAGGATAGTTCACATCAAAATTTAAGTCACCAGCTCTAATAATAGTGGACCTACCTTTGTCCATGCCCATGAAGTTATGGGAGAACAGACTGGTGATGGCCCACACTGGAGGGGGCATGTGGTTTGTTGGTCTCAGTCCCATTCCACGCCATTATACTATGACCTATATCTTAAAATCACTGCCATTTATCTGTAAGGGGAGTTAGATTAATATAAACTAGATTTAGTAAATATCTAGGGGTTTCTGATATAGTCTCTTAATCCAGGGCATGAAGATCAACTTGGCTGTAGGCAATTAGCTTATCAGCTTGTGTACTAAAAACAAGGATGAAGTCAGGTGAAACGAGGGGAGTCTCTATGGACTAAACAAGGAGGAAGCCAGGTGAAACAAGGAGAGACTCTATGCACCAAAAACAAGGTTTATGGCCTGGCATTGTTTTTGTCTGCTAAGTGGGCAGAGCCCAGAGGCTGAAGCCGGGTGAAATGGCCTGGCACTGTTTTCAGCTGCTAAGTGGGCAGAGCCCAGATTAAGCTTAAGAGAGGTGGAACAAGGAGAGATCCCATTTAAGGACAAGTGAATGGAGCCCAGGGGTGGGGGGGGGCATGCTAGAGGGCTCCTATGCTAGAGAGTCCTCACGCTAGAAACAACCAGTAGTTTGTATCCTCTGATGGACAAAGTGCTGGTGGACTGATGGCTAGATCTCCCTGAGGCAGAAAGAAGCTGGTGAGCAGAGAAAGCCTCAGCAAGACAGCAAAAGGCCAAGGACTAAACCCTGTGGCTCAGCTTTTGCCTAGAGGGGTTTGACCTGTCTGAACAGTGGCCTAAAGGAAACTGTGGCTGGCTTTAAGGACTGAGGCAGAGCGGCAGAGTTGCTGATACAAAGGAAACAAGTTGGCCTACAGACGGCTGGGGTCTCCCAGACAGAAGAAAGCCTCAAGCCTTATTTAACATGAAGCCACCTTAGCCAATTTACCCTGACAGATCTATGTCTGAGATATTCCAGAAGAAAGACTGTTAAGTGCATTAAAGGGTCTACCCCAGAGACTGTGTTCCTGACGACTGAGGACCTGCCCCAGAGGCTGTATCCTTTTAAAAGGTTATGAAAATAGTTGTTATAGTTAACAATAGGTTTAGTGGTTAGGTATAGGGGTTTTAGTCATTCATAGGGTTAGAAGTTATGTAAGTGTTTATAAGTGAATATAGTTATCAATAAATACATATTGAATAATTAAAAAGGTTTGGCTTCACTTATCCCTGGGATCAAGTTGACTACTGCCAGGCACAAGTTGCTGTTAGCATCTACATACATACTCTGGTACCTTTAGCTGAGACGTGGACTCTGTCATGGATGGCAGAGCCCACTCTACCTCACAGGTGGAAAGAGAATGGTTCAGGAGGGCCTGCATGTAATCTACACATGGAGGGTGGACTCTTCTTATGAAGGAGGCCATTCTTTCCTAAAGCACTTGGCAAAGGAGGGTGATGGTTTATAATATGAGAATCACAGTAGTTGCACTGAGTAATGAGCAGAAGAGTAAGCAAGACCATTTTATTCAGAAACAGCTTTGAAAGCTTCAAAAGTCAGGCAGATCTGTCATGAGCTGAAAACCTACAAAAGCCAGCACTCCAGGCAGCTGACACCTCTTGAAGAGAAAGGGTTTGTCACTGTAGACTCCTGATTGACATCACTTGGTCTCATTGATTTGTCCACCAGATCAGAAGGAAACTGGCCATGAACAAAATGAGGGGGAAAAGAAAACATGCAAGAAGGGAATTGGCCCATTTATTAAAAGGCCTACTGGGTATGCTTTGGTAGGAATGAAAGATACTGATTGTGGCAACTTAAAAGGGGATTTTAAAAAATTAAATACAAGCAAAACTCCCTCAAATCAACAATAAAACTAGAGAACCAAACTTCAGAGAGAAGGAACTAAGGTCAGTACAGGTTTAAGTGGCAGGAATGTTCGATGGTGCAGTGGGGGATATGCCAGGAAGCAATGTCTGACATTCTGTCCCAGTTAAAGTCCTGGAAAGGTCAACAGGCCAGTTTGGATCAGCATCCCTGGACACAAGAGCAAGCTGGGAACTTTGGATGGTATTTTTGGTCAAGAAAATTCATTAGCTAGCATTCAAAAGAAATGGGAATGGGTGATTGACCAGAACTCCCCTGCTTGTTACCCGGGGACAAATGTGACCCAAATGAACACTCTGTACTTGGGTTTCTGGGTTTAACTAGGAATCACCTGGTGCACTGGGAATCTTGTATGTCAAGACAGGTGGGGTCCAGAAGTAAAAAGAATTGGAGTGAAACAAATCACATCTTTATCCTACTCTTCTGGTGGCTTGTTTTCAGTAGAGCTCCAGGAAGCAAAGATGACTTTGTGGTCACTTTGAATATGATTATTGTGTTACAAAACACATGATCAAAGATTAAACCAAGAAATAGTGAAAGTCATCCCCCTTCCCAGTAATCCCTATGTGCCTATACTAAAGACAAGACACGGCAGGGATGTTCATGAAGGCTCACCACAATGCAGCCGAGCTATGTGGGAAGGATGCCAAAGCCCTGGCAGAATGTCTGAGGATGGGGAGCAGAGCACCATGTCAAAAGGCTGTCTCCACTCCTCTAGAGAGATACTAGGCAGGCATGTCAGGTGAGGGCAGGCAGGCACCCCTCCCTTTCCATTCCTAATTTCCTTACCCTTCCTATCAAGGACGCTTTTCATAATTAACAGCCACGGTGCTGGGGAGTTAGGGGTTAAAGTACTTGCTTTGAAAGTCAGAGAACCTAAGTTTTATCCCCAACACCAAGCCAGACATGATAGAGCACTGAGAAGGTAGAGACAGATGGATCCTGGGGCTCACAGTCAGCCTAACCTACATGGTGAGTTCCAGACCAGTGGGACATCTGTCCAAAAACAACAACACAAGTGGGTGGCCCCTAATACTCAAGGTTGTCCTTTGGCCTCCATATACGTACACATACAATACATACGCATTAAAAAAAGATTTATCAGGCAATGATGGATAGGGTTACCTTATATGAGAACCTAATATACAGAACCTCAAGGCTGTCAATCACGAGTTTCAAAACAAATTCACTGCAATGTAAGTTGCTTCCCTAAGTGAACTGTCATTCTCAGTTGCACCTGCCCCACCCCATGCTGCCCCACCATACACACAGATACAAGTGCTTCATGTGACAAAACTAAACAAGGGCGGGGGTGGGGGGGGTGGGGGGAGAGGCAGAAAACTAGAAATCTTGAAAAACCGGTCTTGTCTGATTTCCCCAGATGTTTCTGGTAGACAGTGCTGTCTTGTGACCTTCAGTTTGTATTCAGTCTCCTAGGAGAATAAGGAGCTTTATTTAAAGGGCATCCTGCAGTCCTGTTCTCCTGTTGTGGTTTGAATGAGAAATGTCCCCCATAGGCTTATGGATCTGAAACCCTGGTCTCCAGTTAGTGGTAATGTTTGAGAAGGTTAGCCTTCAGGAAATGGAGCCTTACTGAAGGAAGTAGGTCACTGGATGTAGGTTTTGAGGTGTCACAGCCTCAATCCACTTCCTATCCTTTCTCTCTATGCTTCCTATGTGTAAAAGAAAGGTGATTGGCGGCCCCATAATTCTGGTGCCATAACTTCCCTGATACGATGGACTGTATCCCCCCCTGGAACCATGAGCCAAAATAAACCATTTCTTCTTCAAGTGGCTTTTTGTCTCTCACAGCATCAGAAAAGTAACTAATGCATCTCCTTTGCTACCTTCGCTACCCCAGCTGAGCATCTCCTGTATCCAGGTACTTCACACATTAGTTTCTAGCTCCTGAGGTCTTTTCCTCCAGGTAGGTATTAATAGCTACTTCTCTAGGTAAAATTGGCTCAGGGGTGATGGATTACACTGAAATTCCCAAGCAGCTATCAAATGGTGGGTCAGGCTTCACAGCCCCAGAACAATTATTTATCTGAACAGAAGTTCATGGAGAGGCAGAGAAAGGGGGAGTCAGGACCCATTTTCAGAGGACCTCACTCAACGCTGCCCTCCATAACCCTGAATAGACACATAGATGGTTGATTAGATTCATGAGAGATGAATGGACAAGTAAATGTTGGCTTTGAGAGAAACTGCATCCAGTGGCACGAAGCAAGCAGCAGGAGTGGCCTCTCCACAGATGAAGGGCGGGGCTGCTATGTAGATAAGCTCTCCATTGACAGTGTGCTCAACTTCACGGGGCAGAGAGGGCGGGCACTCCGCTATGCTTTACACAGGCAAACATCTCATTTTTCTTCACAAGGAATGATATATAGGTGGCTCCAGGAATGGCCCAATAGGTAAGAGGCATTCGCTGTCAAGCATGAGGATCTGAGTTCAAATCCAAGCATTCACACAGAAAACTGATTATGGCTACATGTGTGGCTGTAACCACAGTTCTGGAAGAGGGCTGAGGGGGGGGGGGGGGCAAAGAAAAGAGAGTCACTAGGGATTTCTGGCTGCCAGCCTAGGTCTAGGTTCAGTAAGAGACCATGTGTCCAGGAAGTAAGACAGAAAATGATAGAGCAGGACATGCAGGCGTGCACACAGGTTCATAGCCACACCCACAAACGTGTACATACACTACATACACACCTCTCTAGTATATATACACACACACACAATTAAAAAACAAAAACATAACGATATCCAGATGTGAACATCATTTAAAGGGCCACCCAAGGGCTAAGTTCAGCAGTGATGCACCTCACAGAGGTACCACCTTCTCCCAGCTTCCTAGTTTACCATCCTACAGTAACACAGTGGCTGCTGGATCCCTAAGGGTAGCATCTACATTCAATGGAGAAAAGCCTTCTCCATGAGCTCCTGCTAGCACTCCATTGGGCAGAACAAGGTCCAAAGGGCATTCAGAGGCAAAAAAAAAAAAAAAAAAAAAAAATCCATAGAACTCAGGAGAAGGGACCAAGGATAAGGAGGTTAGAACGGACACGAGTTTTTCTCCAGAGCCAACCATCCTGCCTTTATCATTTAAGTCCATATCAATAATTTCAGTATATTCAGGCAAAGGAAACTGATCTTTGCGGCTTCCTTTGTTCAAAAGCTAGTAAATAACCACGTGTAATTAGAGACTTGAAAGTAAGTTTCTATGACTTTTGTATCTCCAATAGATAGATCATCCACCATAATTTATGCGCCCTGCGCCCCAGAGCCCTTTTTGGGTTAAGGGTAATCTTTTAGGTGAATGAAACCTGGCATAAAAAAGGTACTTGAAACTGTTTAATGAATTGAAATGGGTTGCATTTGTCTATAATAGGAAAGAAAGGTGTCTCTGGATTGCTACAATGTATTAAAAAGAATACACATTCTTGCCCTCTTTCTAGAGTCTAGCAGAGAGGCTGAGGAAAGGCAGTACATTTTATGGAAGGGTTCTCTGCCAACAGAGGCTGAGAGGTTGAACGTAGGGAATTCAGGAGGACGGCTCCATAGCCAGCCTGACATGTAAAACATAGGCACAGTGGCACATGTCTGTGACCCCAGTGCTGATGACATGTGTGAGGGTACACAGACAAAGGTGGATCCTAGGTGCTCAGTGGACAGATGTTCTAGCTGAAATTTCAAGCTTTGAGTTCGGGGAGAGGCCATCAGGAAAAAGAAGGTGGAGGGCAAAAGAGGACACACTTAGGTGACCTTTGGCCTCTAAGCAGGCACAGGCAAAGACACTTGTACACACATGCGTGTGACATACAACCACAACAGTGAAAATGACAACAAGACAAGGAGTTGAAGTATGTATGGTGAGGCTGCGCTCTCTGAGGAAGACTGGCCTTCATCTGGGTCCCAAAGACAAACATCTACTGTTATCAGGGTTAGTTCCAGCAACAAAGGGGGAACTACTTGGCTTTCCTGTCAACTCTTTAAGGTTCAAGTGACTTTTTCCACCTCTAAGGGCTGAACCAAGGTCCCCCTGGGCTGAGTTGAGACATTGTTGCTAGAAAGGAGGAGGAGACAGATGGGTATGACCCAAATAAGGAGCCAAGAGGTGCTCAAGGTTCAAGACAAAGGCAGGCAAAGGGCCATGGTATAAGCCAGTTGTCGAGACCCACAAAACTGAAGTGAGGTTGGCAGATGAGGTCAAGAAACAGAGAGAGGAAAGGGAAGAGGCCAGTGTCAGGGTATCATAGAGGCCCTGCCCTATGAGTATGGCCATGCCATGCTAATTATAAACTACCAAATACCTCAGACTGCCCTGTGGTGTTGAAGTGGAGAGGGGAAGATCCAATGCAAGGAACAGGGTGAGGGCTGGTCTACTTTGCAGTTGGTCTCCCCTGGTGCAAAATAGTCAGTCCTTAGGCAATTACCAGCCAGGGACCTCCTGTGTCACTGTCTCCCTGCAGAGCAAGCTAGTAGTAACCTGACCCTCCGTTAGCTAATCAGCATAGAGCATGATGAGATCACAGCCATGTGTCCCCCTCCTGGGGAATGTGGGGTTGACACTTGGGGCCTTCCAGAAGGGGCCACATTCCTGGGAAGGCAGAGAAAATTGGCCTAGAGCAAGAAGCTAAAAGGAAAGAAGTAGAGGCAAAAAGGACGGAGAGAGGCTGCCCGGGTTGCCAAGAACTCAGCGCTTGCCACCCGAGGCTTGGTCTTTCTGCTGTCCTTGGATTCCAGCAGCTCAAGCTCTGACCTAATGTCAAAAATCAGTTGGCCTCCTGCAGGCTAGCTTGGGTACTCTCACAAAAGCATCTCTACACAACTGCCCAAGAAACAAACACATTTCAAAACAAAACAGAAGTGACGTGATACCGCTACCATGATGCCCTACCCCAATGATGCTGTAGAACCAGGGGCTGGGGTACATGTGAGAACACAGGCACAATATGTAGGCTTATTCATTCCACTATTCAATTCTTAGCAGAAACCACTAGGAAATGAAAACAAAATATATAATGCACCAAAGTAAAAATGGCAGATTAATCTTTCTGCTATTATATAAAGCTTAGATCAAGTGCATCATTTGCAAGATGATCACCAGCCTATTGGTGCCTCACTTAATGATTGCTAAATTACCCTTTAATGGATAATTAATGCACTTAATGTCTCTCACTATTATGATTACTTTTATGCAAATTTAGAATGATAATAGCTGACAAACACAATGGTCCCTTTATCATAATTTAGCCATCTAAATGCCCTTGCTACAAGACAGGTCACATTTCATGCATTTAATAATAATCCAATTCAGTCTTTCTCTTAAGCAAAGAAATGTGCATTAATTATACTTTGATTTCTCAAAGAGCTTTTCCATCTCTTGAGGGAGCTGCTCTGGAAATGCAGTGAGGGGTCATCCCAGTGCCGCCTTGGGGCAGGCGTGGCTCTCAAGCAGATGACTATCTGTAAAAATCATCATGGCTTTTATGTGTATGTAGAAAAGGTAAGTCACCCATCCTAAGACAAACCAAGACACAGATTAGAGCTTACAACCCCTTCCAAATCATTTTACATATTATTTTAAGTGATTTACTGTGTATTTAGAAAGTAAGCTACAAGAAAGTTGAATTTAGGGGGAAAAATGAGAAGATGTACTCAGAAAGCAGCAACCACTTCTCAAGTAAGGACTCTAGCTGTAGGAGACAGGGGTGACACCATCAATCTGAAACCTTTCCCATGAAGCCAACAACACTATTCTCTTTCTTGGAGACATTCTGTAGAGTTATTGACCACTACTATTGAAGACAGACAAATTCCATTTACTGTTAATGTTCTTCTGTAAAACCACTCTATACAGATGTCACATGTACACTGTGCACACACACACACGTTTCTGTTCACCGAACCCCCACACACTGAGAGTTGGTTGTATCCCTACTGCCTGTCCTCTCCCAGACAGGAGCGATGGGTCACCACCCTACACATTCTCCAGGAAAGGGATCTTTAGTTAATGGGGAATACTTAGAAATCAGGACACGATGTTTTGAACATCATGTGAACTGAGAAGAATGGATGGAAGGGACTGAATCCCTTGGAAAACAGCCTGTTGTGAGGGAAGGGAAAAAAAATCTTCTGACTCCTTTAGTGTTTGCATGCTGAGAAATACTATCCCCCACTAACAGGGTCTGCAAGAATCTGACTTAACAGATGGGCCTGAATGAGCCAAGGAAACAATGTAGGATAAAATACCCAAGGGGGTTTGTTTTATTTAGAAAAATTAAGAAACAAATATACAAATACTAAAGAAGCCTCCAGCAAATATATTCATTATGCATATTTTATAAGTGCTAAAGTCTGGAAAAATGACTATCAGTAAGAGAACAGAAAATGGAGCATTTGTATCTAGCATGGCAGTTATGAGAAATCACTGGAAAAACATAGCAAATGAGAGAAATTTTAGAGGCTCTGCATGGTGGCACATGTCTGCAATCAAAGTACTCAGGAGGCAGAGGCAGGAGGATTGTGAATTCCAGTGCACACACACACATATGCATGAAGGACAGAAAAGGGAACCAGAGCCCCTGGAGCTAGAACTATAGACAGGTGTAAGACATTTGATGAAGGTGCTGTGACCAAACCTCAGTCCTGTTGTGGAAGGTCTAATATCATTGCTTCTGATAGGCTGAATTCAATGGTGAGATCTGGTTACCACCCCTTCGGAGGCATGCTCTTGATTGGTTAATAAAAGTCACTTATGGCCAATTAGCTGGGCAGAAAGAGTATAGGAAGGGGGGCTTCCTGAGATGAGAACAAGAACCCTGAGCACACACAGAGAATCCAGCCCTTTTCCGCCAAGAGACACAGAAGGAGACAGAATGCTGGAAGGTAATCACAGGCATATGGTGGTTTGGGATTAGGTGATCCGGGTTAACTTAGAGTAGCTAATTGAGAGTCTGCCCAGCTAAGGGTTAAGTGTTGAAACATTAAAAGGTCTTGGTGTATGTAATTATTGGGGAAAAGACAGCAGCAGCTTCTAGGCCCTCAGCCCAAGCACTCCCAGGTCATTGGACTTCCAGATTCCCAGACTCCCCTCAGGCCCAGGTGAAGCTGTCGCCAAGCTGCTGGTAATTCTACTGGCCTAATATAACAACTTATATTAATTAACAGAGTTTAGGTTACAGGTGGTGTAGGCCACCCTTGGTCCCGGGACTCTTTCCCCAGGATAAATCAGGCAACCAGTTAAGGCATGCAGGCCAGACCATCCACTGCTCTGCCAACCCACTGGCTCCTCTGACGGCTTAATGTTACAGTTTATACTTACTAATAACTACAATAATTAACTAAATTGCAGTTTCATAGTCCTTTTCAAGAACTACAAAGACTCTTAACTGCTAAGCCACCTCTTAAGCCCCATGCTAGTATTTTTTTATAACTTTGACCTGACCATGATTCAAGAAAATCATAAGGATAGTTTGTTGTATAAATGCATATATCCTTTTTAAATTTTATTTTTTGGAAATAGATTCTTCTCTCATGTGGTACATCCTGACCAGTTTCCTATCCTTCCACTCTTCCCACCTCCCCTCTCCCCCAGGTCCACTCCCCCTCCATTTCTTCTTCAGAAAGAAAGCAGGTCTCCAAGAGATGACAGACAAACTGTACAAAACAAGATACAATAAGACAAGGCAGGAGTTCTCATATCAAGGGTAGACAAGGCAAGAGTTC
>CAJQZJ010000819.1:2806626-2844126 GCA_907164525.1 Lophiomys imhausi
GTAGGCTTGCAGCAGATGCAAGGCGTTGGAGGCTGACTACAGGGTAGCTTGCAGCAGATGCAAGGCGTTGGAGGCTGACTACAGGGTAGGCTTGCACACAACCAAGGGACCCAGAATATTCAATTCCCCTCAAGAAACCAAATCCAGCTAGAACTAAGCCGACCTCCGGCTTTGTTGTGCTGGGAACTTTAATTGAAGACTGTTACTTTTAAATTTCAAATGTCAGCTCTGACGACAAAGAATCACAAATCACAAATGCCAACTACCCCACTGGGATGCTCTGGTTTTCACTTTATTTCTATTACATCGATTCACTTACTGTAAAGAGAGAGAGAGGGGGGAGGTATTCATTTAGTAGAGTATATATGTGTGTGTGTGTGTGTGTGTGTGTGTGTGTGTGTGTGTGTGTGTGTGTGTAAGAGGACAACTTGTAGAAGTGCAGGAGTCAGGTCTCTTCTTTCAACTTGTGGGTCCCAGGGATCGAACTTGGGTAGTCAGGCTTGACAGCTGATGCTTTAATCTACTGAACCTTCTTGACAGCCCAATATCTTCAGAGAACTCTGAATGCATTCCTGACCAACACCAATATTTCCAATGCTTCCACTGAAAGGGAAATGAAACATACACACGCTGTATCTGGGTAAACCTGGTAAATCCATGGAGAATACTCCCTGTCAACCAAGAGATGCCTAGTGAATGGCCACTAACTTGCATATTTAAGTTCATGGTGAAATTTGCTTGGGGCTTAAAAATCTTTTCACATTTCCCCACAATTGACACAGGAAGTTGTTGTACAGCCATAATACATTTAGTGTTAAATATGATAAATTCATACTGTGGAGAAAATCAGGAAGAGTTTTGTGTCTTCTATTTCAATTTGACTTCTTTTTTTTTTTCCAGTCTCCACACTCAGAACTGTCAAGTAGACACTTAGAGGACATTTATTCCCTGATATTCTAAACAGAATGACAGGATATAATCAGGGGTCTTGGGTCTTATATTTCCAACAACTGCCGACTCTAGCCTTCTCATGATTACACTATCTTTATTTCATGGTTGTTGACTTTGCTGCAATATAGTGGAATCCACCAATGACTACTTAACAATTATCTTAAAGGAGTGCCACAGAAATAGCCAGGTGCATTGCTTAAGATAACTATTCCCCATCTCAGGGTGTTCACACTGCACAGTGCCAAGGATAATGGGGGAGTGGGTTTTGGCAAACTGCCACTTGAAATCCAGTTGGTGACACCACGCTGATGTGGTTAGAAGCCCCAGGAAACCAGGAGTCTCTCTCCTTTGTTAATTAAATCTCACTCCAACAGAGAAGCCTGGAACATCTCTCACAGATGCCCCCCCCCTCCCCATGCTGGGTTCTCCCTTGAAGACAAGCTCTAGAGCAAATACCAGGTCTGGTACAGAGGCTCTGCTTCCACAGGGTCCTTGCACTCCCAGCCAATCAGGCAGTGTGCTCTGTGAGAACCAAGAGTCCTAAAAGATGAGGGAAACTGTTAGCCATCGTAATACTTACAAGAAAACTTTCCATGGGTCTCGAACTTGGCTGGAAATTAGTTTTAGGATTTTTTTTTTTAAACTTGATTAAAGCCAACCTTACTCCCTTTTAAAATTCCTTTTAAAATCTGAGGGTCCCATCCCATATTAGCCATGCTCTAGGGAGAAAAATGTAGCTCATTAGGGGTGGAAATCTGTAACAGCTGCCAGTCTTTGTGCCTTTGTTGTCCTTGTCTAGCCCAGAATTTATTCTGTATATGAAAGAAGACCTACCCCACAAACCCACATGGAACCACCCCTCCTACCACCAAAGCATCCAGCTAGTGGAGTCTAAGTCAGGATGGCTGGGACCTTAACAGGCATCTGATCCCCACTGTTGGGAGAAAATCCTCAAAACTCAAGTGCTAAGAATAATTTTTTTTCCTTTCCCAAAGTAAACAGGGCATAAATCTGGAAGAGGAAAATCAATTGTACTAGACAAAGGAAATCTAAAGTAACTGTAGTTTTGTGAAGACAGGCTGACCAAATGTGTCAAGAAAACAAAGCCCTAGGAGTTTCAGCCTCAAAAATTCAGGGAACGAAGCAACAAAGAGACGGATGGTTTAAGTAAGACAGACTTTGTTATCCTCCTTGATTTAATTATTTATTTATGTTTACAAATTTACAGAGGTTGAAAGATCTTGGAAAGGAAAAACAACATCCATTTGAATAACACAAGAAGATATCAAAAATTAGAAGGTAAAAGGAAACAGTGTGTGAAAGTACCCTAACCTTTTTAAGCACTTTTTAAAAAAAGAAAAGGAAAAGAAAAAAAAATCTCGACTGCATTGGTGTGAATCATCAGCGCCATCTAGTGGAACTCAGGGGTATGGTGTCAGGCTGCTGCTTAAATTCAAATTAGATCTCAGACCTCAGTGTCTCACCCTATCTTAACATTTATTGCTTGCAGAAGAAAACTAGGTGACCTCCATTTAGTTTAATTTAATAAGTCTGCTCGAGTTTAGTCTGAAGATACAGATATGAAAGAAACCGTTAAGTTGCTTAGTCAACCTGGCAAAGATCACCCTCAGGAGGGATCTGGGAAAGCAGAAGTGTTGTCGGCGCTGAGACCTGGGTTGTATAAAGCCACATTGTTGCTTGGATTGATTTAATTCCAGTGCAAGAAGAAAGGGCTGCACCGTAAACAAACACTGAGGTAGTAATTACGTGACTATGGCCAACGCTATTTCACTCCTGTCAAGCACATTATACCTCAGACATTTTTCAAAACGACTTGACATTTTTCTGCGTGACATGCTTTGGGTTGGATACAGTAAAAATAGCTGGTTGCCTCCTGCTGTCTGAACCGGCTAGGACTCAGCATGGTGGCAGGGGGCCTGCAGACCTGTAGGAGAAGCTGTGCAGGGGCCACACTGTCATGCAGGAGGCCAGAGAGCATGGGAGGGTGAACAAGGACTTTGTAGGCAGGAAAGCTTCAGCTCCCCACAAATCTTAACTGTCTGACCATGGTGATATTGCCAAGCTGGTATTCTTCCACTGCTGAGTGCCTAAGACACGCCACACACACACACACACACACACACACACACACACACACACACATCCCTTGGGCTACTGAGAATTATTGAATAGCTATCCCAGCCCCCTACCCAAGATCAGTCTTGTCTGGAGGCTGAGCTTCCTGGTGGCAGGGCAACGCATCCCATATTCCTGACTATACATACAAATGGGGTGGCCAGATCCAGATTCAGTAAATAAAGGCATAGGATACATTTTAGATTTAAATTTCAAGATTGGTGAAATGGCTCAATGAATAAGGTACTCACCACCAAGCCTGATGACCTGAATCCCAAGACCCACATGGTGGAAGGAGAGAACCAACTCTTAAAAGTTGTCCTGTGGCCTCCACATGCATGCTAAGTCATGTATGTGTCCCCACATACATACACATAATATATACAGAACAAGAGAATATTAAACACTTATTTGAGATTTACATTTCAAATGCCATGATTTGCTCTCTGTTTTATCTGATGACTCTCCCTTCTGACTAAGAAAACTGGGTATGACCAAAAACCACCAGAACTAGTTTCTCTTTTATTTAAAAACAAAATCCTGCTTAATTTTTGTTGTTGTTGTTGTTTATTTATGTATATGACTGCTTTCTCTCCATGTGTGCATGCGAACCACATGTGTGCCTGTTAGATCCCCTGAAAGTGGGATTATAAGTAGCCGTGAGCCACCATGTCTGTGCTGGGAATCAAACCCAGATCCTGTGCAAGAGAAAAACATACTCCAACATCTGAGTCATCTCTACACCCTCTTTTACTTTTATTTTTCCTTGTAATAGTATCCTAAGGTAATCTTGGAACCCTATTGCTCCTCTTAACCAAATGGATGGATTGCTATTTCCCGGTATCATGGGAGACTCAAGGTGAGGCATATTCAAGATGTTTGATAATTTAAAAACTGCTTCCTTATTTCCAAGCATGCTTGTTAGGCTGAGTTATGCGCTGACAACTACACCCACAGGGATTTCCAGCACTCTCCATGCCCGCTGGCCAAGCAGGAAGCACTCCCATTCCATCCCTACCCCAGTGCAGCAGGTACTCAGGTCTACATTCTCTCCACATTCTGAAAACATGTAGAAAAGGGGACACAGAATAAAAAGGAAAGGAAGATAAATCAAGAGGGGCCAGGGAAAGGGAAGAAGAGGCAAAAGAAAAACAAAATCCAGGAAAA
Organism: Lophiomys imhausi; assembly: GCA_907164525.1. Taxonomy (NCBI): domain Eukaryota; kingdom Metazoa; phylum Chordata; class Mammalia; order Rodentia; family Muridae; genus Lophiomys; species Lophiomys imhausi. The sequence goes on from CAJQZJ010000819.1 coordinate 2,810,881, forward strand.
TAAAAACGCCATGCAAAAGCAAACAAGAGCAAGCAGATGCACTCATAGGAAGCGGCAGAGTGGCCTGTCTTGCAATCTCCAATGGCTTTTCTGATTTAACAGAATGGAAAGAAATCAAAGGATAAAATTTGCAAACAGACATCACAGACAACTATGGTTACAAATTATTTTGTAAAATGGAAAGGAAAAAAAAATCAGAGGAGGTATTTTACACAAAGAGATCCATTAAGAATCAGATGTGACAGTTGACAAATTCACTTGTTCCTCCAGGAAAGACACAGCTCTCTCTCCTCTATTTGTGGCACATACATACTTCCTCCTCAACTGATTTAGCTCCTGCATGCTAATTGGGGCTGGTTTTTATGATGGGTTAATGACAGAGCCAGTCAGCAACACTGAAATGTTATCATTAATATCACCAGGAAAAGTTGGCTCAGTGGGGAAGTGCCTCATAATTAATGTAACTGAAGAAATTATTTTCAATATTCAAAATATTTAAAGGAGAAAATGGCATTGTGTTCGGTATGAGAAGCAAAAGCATTGTGTCACTGACCCCTGAATATTCCAACCCACTGAAAGGCATCCAAACTAACCCTCTACCACATCTGGACAGCAGTTTGCACTGAACATAAGAAGACGGGTCACCAAAATGACATGAAGCCACTAAAACCTCTTGCTACTGTAGGCCATTCTGAGAGAACTAAGTGTGTTAAACATGAAGTTGGCACCCGAAGCAATCTTTGCAAGCATCCTATAATGGTATATGTTAATAAAACATGATCCACTAGCTCTCCCCAGGTGGCAAGACTAGCCTGCAGGGGGGCTTCTCATCTCTTCCCTTTCACCTCTTTCAGATAAGCCAGAGATCAACAGTTGCCTACAAAGTTAGGGACACACATACACACACACACACACACACACACACACAGAGAGAGAGAGAGAGAGAGAGAGAGAGAGAGAGAGAGAGAGAGAGAAACAGGGACAGAGACAGAGACAGAGAGACTCAGAGACATAACTCTATGCATCTAAACTTATCAAATTCTAGTGCACTTGTAAGGTGGATGATCCAGAGCTGGGAACTGTACTAAGAAAATCTGAGGTGTCAGGAGACCTGTCCATGAGTCACGTGGGTCTGTGCAAAGACATCAGATTCACACACTGAAGCTCTGGAGCAGGTCTCCCCGAGGTGCTTCCTAATACTTGTAAATTAAGTGTCCAGAGTTGCTCTCAGACAGCGATGGGTTTCTTCCACGGTCTGGTGCCTGGAAGGTACTTTGAGCTACAACAGGCATGTGCTAGGATTCCCCCAAAAGTCAAGACAAAGCAGTCCCTTCCTGGCACCCTCATACCTATTTAGAGGAGGTCAAGCTGGATGAGGACGTAATAGGAATCCTATGGAAAACTCCAGAACAGAGGTGGAAAGGAGCTTAAACAATGCTGAGCCAGTGTTTTAAGTTTCTCTTGTCTCTAATCCTTAATCTGTAGATTAGAGGAATTCAAGTGACTCACTCAGCCCAGAAAAAGCCACCTGAGCTTTGGAATCCAATCCTTTGACTTCCCAGTTTCTTAGCTGAGGCTCCTTCAAGGAGAAGAAATAAATAGCTGTGGGTTCTTCCTCTCTCCTCTTCCCAGACTGACCCCCCCCCCACCCCTAGGTCAGCTCTGGGGTGTGTAAAGACTTAGCTGTACAGAAGTACAGATCCAGGGGCACGCAGGTGCTATGATATGAAGGGTTCTGGGATGCAGGGATACAGGAACGCTGGGGTGTTGGAATATGGAGATGTAGAGATGTGAAGATTCTGGGATTCCAGCAGGAGGAAACAGCAAGGAGAGACAGTGTGGAGGAATATGAGCACTGTGGAATGTAAGGTATTAGTTCCTCTCCAGCGAACTGAAGACCCACCTCCAGGTTCTAGCTCTCTTGTGCCACAAATTCCAATGAAAAGCCTAACAGAATTATCCAGCAGCTCCTCCATAAAGCCTTTCTCCAGACAGGTGAGCCCATGTGGGATGCTCACCCAGGCACACCGGAGGAAGCAGTTGTTGCCCTCAGGGCAAAGCGTGGGCTTTTTAGTCCCTTTGAACCATCAGAACTACAGACAGGTTGGGAAAGCTTTTGTCATGTCAGCACCAAAGCTCTCAAAGCTCTCTGCTTTTCCTAGAACCCTGAGCCAAATCTTTTCCTCCTGTCAGAACTGAGCAGTGATCCTAGACTCTCCTCACAGTGAGCCCAAAGGCAGTGCCAAGGGTCTCCCTAACCCAGGTCAGTTACATCAACTTCAGGGTTTGTGAAAATAGGGGATCCCCCTTGTTCAGACATCACAAGAGTCTCAAGATGGCAAAGAGAAAGCATTAAACCAAGCATTGGCCCCATGAAGGTCACCGACACACAGATGGGCTTGGTGCTTCTGGGCAGCATCAGAGAAAAGTTAAACTGGAGATGGGCCGGAAGCCCTGCTCTATGCAGGCTAAGGGAGTCTCGGTGCAGGGGCCCTTCAAAGCCACTGGCTATGAAGAGCCCACAAATGCCAGGAGGCACCTCTGAGGAGACGAAGTTATGTCTGGGATGTCTGCAGCTTGTGGTCCCAAGGCACACCTGTGGTCCCCACACAGAATGCCAATGGAGCACATGGCCAGCGTCAGCTTTATTCCAGGCATGGTGGTTGGGCTGAAGATGCACAGAGTCTCACTTGATCTTCCCCAGAACCCTGAGGCTGGATAAGGGAAGGAAAAGGAGTAGTTGCAGGCCCAGCTGTCATCTGCTCTGATCTCTGGCTTCCCTCTGAGGCTACTGCAATCTGCAGACACTACTGAATAATTACCCCTGGTGCATGTCTTCTCTTTGCTCTTAAAAAGATTTTTAATATAATTCAATTTGATGACCCAAAGTAATTTCCATCTAGAAATCTAAGCATCTCAGATAAGGCTCCTATCCCCTTGGACCTCACTGCTAACCCCAGGCCATCTCCAGATGTTACCAACATTCTTTCCCTTCATAATAATAGACAACTATAAAACATTTACAGGAAGTATAGAGGATCATTTTCCTTCTTAACTTGCATTATATCAAACTGTAGAAATTATTCTAAAGCCTGCTTTTGAACGCTAGCAATCTGCTCAGAGCACTGGCCTCGCTGTGATCTGTGGATGCTCTCCAATCTTGGGATACTGCCTAGAATCACCCTCCATGGGTAAGCTACTTCTCTTTAGATATTCCCGTACATGCACACCTATAGTGTTTGACTTTCATTAAATCTAACAATACCATATCCTGGTGTACACATGACAGTGTTTACGTAAGCACGTTGCATGACGCTCCAGCAGGACTCCTGCCTTCGCAGGGCACTTTCTAGCATCGGAGCTCATCAGTCATCAACATAATCATCACTGTCACCTTATCGTCATTTTCCCAACTGATTGGTAAGAATGGCACTTGGCTGCTTTCATGGGCCTTCTCCTGATTACTAGAGAGACCAAGCTTTTCTTTGTTCACACAGTTCCAATTTTGTTAATTGATTATGGCCTTTGGCCATTTGCTACTGCAATATTGCAGTAGGTTAAGGCTTTAAAATTCATATCTTGCGCTGGGCATGGTGGCGCACATGCCTTTAATCCCAGCAGTTGGGAGGCAAAGGCAGGCGGATCTCTGTAAGTTCAAGTCTAACCTGGTCTACAAAGTGAGTCCAGGACAGCCAGGGCTATTACACAGAGAAACTCTATGTTGAAAAACGAAAAGAAAGAAAATTCATATCTTGCTACTTTTTAAATGATATTGTTACCAAGGAAATTGGGGAGGCTCGTGGAATTCTTAGTCTTCTTAATAAAAAAAGCATTTGAGAATGAACTCAGAAGAAAGCTCTGGGGTGATTTTAAAACCCCAGGGTTGACAAGGTAATGTCTCAACAACTGCCAGAGGGAGATGGAGAAAGAGGGAGACACTGGGGCTGTATGTAAGCAGCAACATGGAAGGGAGAAGGGTTTCCGAAAAAGAGTTAAGAAGCCCAATGTACCAAGGGAAGCTTGCCGGCCACCATCTGAACAAGACAGAAGAGATTTTAAAAGAAAGAGAGAGAACAAGTTATATTTTTCTGAGTTGGCCCTATAGGGAATGCACAGAAAGCAGGGATTTGGGGAAGGAAAGTACATTATTTCTTTTAAGGAAAAATTATTCCTCTCATCTATTTAGCATGGCTTAAATTAAATCGGCCTTCATAGGGACTGGTCCCTTTATCCTGTGACTGGCCAGCCCAAATGGGTTAAATCTTAAGGGAGGAGACAGTGAATGACAAGACTCTACCCAGAGGCAAATGTCATTCTTCTGACCAGATGGAAACAGCTTTCCTTTCATAGGCCTCCAACACTGTTGTGACAATACGGATGGCAAAGTCCCTGTGCACCACCAATACTAGGACTTTGATGCCTATATCGCCAAATGAATTCAATATTTCAAAAATGGAAACACTCTCTCCAGAAGTCTCTGGTGCCAAGGACCCATACAAACTCAGAAACAGTTACTAGCATCACTGCCAGCGGATTCTGCAGGGCAGGAGCTGCAATGTGCTGCTGCGTTCTCCCTGTGGAAAGCTGACAGTGGCCCAGCATAATCGGTCTTGAAACCACCATGTGGGATGATGTATGAAGACCAGCACAGCCCTGGGGGATTGCTGACAATAATCGTTACCAGGTTCAATTAACTGCCTTACAAAAGCAGGACTGGCACTCTCTCTAGCCAGTGAACCCTGACATGCACACATACAATTAGAAGCAAAGAATAAATTAAAAGCCTGTCTTCTCTGCTATGTGAAATAATGAACACAGGCCAGGCTTAATCTTTTAAAGCTATAAGTGAATTATGAAACAAAGAGAATGGACAAACTGAGAGGTGACTCCCAAGGCCCTCAGTGGGACAAATGGACTGCCTGCCTGCCTGTTGTTGGAATACCAAGTGAGGACAGAGCTCTTTCCTCTCCTCTCACAGCTTCTTGTACACCTCTTCATCCACAATGGTCTGGTATTTACTCTCCTAAATATGTCACCATCCTGAACTTGGAAGTGTCGCTGTTTAGTGGCCTAAATCACCTCTCATACTTGTTTGTATTCATCAAATCCTCCTTATCACCCATGTGCTTTGGTTCCCAGCCCTCCCCAGGATAACAGTGCAGCAGGAATGGGTTACTTCTCCCAGGAAAGAAAATTAGCCTAGTCTACAACATCCCCTGACCCCCCACCCCCCATCATGCAATCCAAGTGGACTTTCCCGATTTCTGATCTGCGCTCTGCCACCTAGAAAGTGGAGGCATCAACAGCATGAATCCCACAGCAAACGCTCCCAGGTGACCCCCCTAGGTCAGCTAATGCCACCTGCCCTGCCTCTCCTGTTTTTAGTTAAATGAACTAGCAGACAAAGGGCAGATGAAAGAAACAAAGGAGAACAGGGTATGGGACTCACTGTTTTGCTGTTTGTTCTCTTCTACTGTCAGGAGTCTTGGAAAATATTTTGCAAGGTTTGTTTGGTTTTTTTTTTTCCCTTGTGGTTAAAACCAAGAAAACACTGCACAAATAAAGATACTTACTTGCAGAAAAATAGCCCTCCATAGTAAGAACTTAATGCCTTTGATACAAATATACAATCGAGTCACTGTGTTATTATCTGCCCTAGAGTATCACTTGCTTGAACTGACAGCAGAGCCTCCAGGAGCAAGTGTGCTGTGTATTGTAACAACTGACTTTAGAGACCCGGCACTACAGGGAAAACTACCAAAGCCTAATAGAGCAAGAAGACAGAACTCCACCCAGAAAATTTCAGCAAGAGAACATGTTCCCAGACCACCTGCCCTACAGTGAAATGTCACTGGTAATTCAAAACGTCCACGAAAATTTTGCAAGTGTAGAATATAATCGATGACTGGTATTTAATAATGAAGATAAAATATTCTAGGAGGTTACAAGAGATTCTTCTCTCAAAGGCATTAATGAAACTAGAAATGGAATATAAAATGTGTTGTAGGTAAGTTCTCTTGATGGTATTTTTTTGCCCTGCTATATATAGTAAGGATTCTTGGGGCGGAGAGATGGCTCAGTGGTTAACAGCACTAGCTGCTCTTCCAGAGGACCCAGGTTCTATTCCAAGCACCCTCAAAGCAGCTAACAACTGCCAATAACTACAGCTCTAGGGGAATCGGAAACCCTCTTCTGTCCTTCAGAGAAACTGCATATGCATAGTGCAAATATGTGCATGCAGGTAAAACACCAATAAACATTAGGAAAAAAATCTTCAGCAGTAAAGTCTACATAGTAGCTGGAGTTATGGCTTGGTTGGCAGGCTTCTCACTTAATATGCATAGAGCCTACATTCAATCCTCAAAACTGTACATGCTTGGCGAGGCCTGCATTCCTAGCACGTGGGAGATGGAGGTGAGAGTATCAGAAGCTAGGAAGGAAGGAAGCAAGGAAGGAAGGAAGGAAGGAGGGAGGGAGGGAGGGAGGGAGGGAGGGAGGGAGGGAGGGAAGGAAGGAAGGAAGGAAGGAAGGAAGGAAGGAAGGAAGGAAATCTTGTTTAAAACAATCAAATCCAAGCAGCTTGCTAGCCTTCTGTTTCCAAACAAGATAATTACTGTGGAGGCAAAGTATTTCAGGTCTTTTCCCTTCTGTGTCCTTCCACATACCCAAAAGGATCCACAGCCCTTATGTGAATATAAGAATCCAATCAGAGACCCAAGGGCCTCAGAGGGCTTAAATAGGGCTCAGGTTCTAAGCCTGGACTGCCCTCCTGTTATGAGCCACAGCCGACTCTGCTCCAGTATTATCATTCTTTCTCATTGGACAATAATATCCTTAACTTTTCCTAGCAAGTGTCTAAGTCACAATCATCCTGTATTTTTTCTTGAATCATTCAGGTCTTCTTCAAATAGTTATCAGATACCAGCTGTATGCCTACGATGCTCAAAATGGATGTGGTCCCTGCCTAACAGACATGACAGTCCACATAGAGGACATAGCCAAAATATGAAATTAAAATTTAATCCACATCTTTGCATTTCAAGGGCAGTGGTTAAAATCATCATCACAATAGCCATGACCATCACTCTAGTATGCTCTGCTGTGGCAGAAGATGTGCCAGACGCCTCACATGGAACAAACACCTCACAAATCTCCACGCCTTACAACTAGAGAACTGTAATCCTACTCACAGAGATAGAGGCATTCGGAATTCAAGAGGTGGAGACACAAGCCCTGCCCTCATCACTGGAAGAGAAATGAGCCAAGATTTTCTTGCTAAATAATCTTCCCAGCTTCAAGTGCCTACCCTATCCACAATGTGGATTGGCACACAGTGGATGAGAAACTTCTTCCTTTACTTCCTCATCACTAAGATGCATTTTAACAAGCTGGTCCCAAGCCCTTGTTCCTCTTGGCACCTGTTTCAGAAAATACTGCTCTGAGGCTGTTGTGCCCTCCCAACTGTGCCTGCTCTCCATTGGAATGAAATGACAAAGGGCTTTAAATTCTACAACAACAGAGTAAAATAAAAATGTCATGGTGATTGGATGTTCTCAGTCACCTGAAACCTTTGCAGAGGGTGGATGGTTTATGAACACATTGATATTCATGACATAATCATTTTTAAGCAAGTCGAAACAAAGGTTAATTTGATTTTTAATATCTTTAGCCATACAGAAAATTAAGGTTTCAGTCAAACACACCATTTAGTTACACAATGAAATTCTTAAAATTACCCCCAAATATTTTTTTATGTTACACATAAGAATTGTTAGTTTTAGCCGGGCGGTGGTGGCACACGCCTTTAATCCTAGCTCTTGGGAGGCAGAGGCAGGCAGATCTTTGTCAGTTCGAGGCCAGCCTGGTCTACAAAGTGAGTCCAGGACAACCAGGGCTACACAGAGAAACCTTGTCTCGAAAAACCAAAACACAGCCGGGCGGTGGTGGCGCACGCCTTTAATCCCAGCACTTGGGAGGCAGAGGCAGGCGGATCTTTGTGAGTTCGAGGCCAGCCTGGTCTACAAAGTGAGTCCAGGACAACCAGGGCTACACAGAGAAACCCTGTCTTGAAAAACCAAAAAAAAAAAAAAAAAAAAGAATTGTTAGTTCTTAAAAAAAAGTATTTATAAGGATCTGGATATGATCTAATCAAGTAAATTTTTCCTGGAGTTTCCCCTTTTGGGATTGTAAAATAGGAAGCTTGTATCTACTTGTGGGATGGAAAAATAACACAGAAAATAGTATATTCTCAAATATTGGTTCTCTCAACCACAATGCTATGTCTAAAGAAGTTAATAGAATTCCTAAAGAATGAACACATACCCTAAAGAATAATTGCTATCTTTTTCTATGCACATACACACATACAAAATCACAACTTTACATACTAATTCTAGATCAGAAAAGAAAATCAAACTACTCTCAACCCTTCTCTACTAAGGGCAATATAAAGTCTAAAGGGACACAGAGCTTACCCAAGGTTACATGGTTGATCTAAAAAAGAAAAATCAAGGTCTTTGGCTGACAGTGCAAAAACCCCAAGTCACAAAAGTATTGTTTTCCTCTTTCATTAATGGCTACAGAATTTAAAAGGCTGGTGTATTCTACCTACCCCCCAAAGCTTGTTGCTATTTTATTTTGCCATAGACAAGAAAAATTGTCAGAGGACTTTCTGTGATGGGCTGACTAGCAGCTTTGAAAGGAGCTGTCAGGAGATACTCATACTGAAAGTAATACAGAGCTGCAGACAGGACTGCAAAACACATGTATTTAGCTGTGAAACGTCCATCCAATGAGACTGGTTGTCTCCCTCTAAGTAGCCAGTGAAAGACTGCAGACCACAGGCTATGGGTCTGTAGGACACCACCCCCAACCCTGGCAGTGGAAGTCTGAGTGGCAGAACACATTTACCCTGCAATTATTTTCCTTTCCAGTTTCAAAGTGTTCTCTCTAGAAGCACATAACTCTTTATCACAGTAACCTGAAAAATACACTAATTATATTAATTATAATACCCATTAAGTACAAATCAGTTATCTTGCTCACAATTATAATCACATATTTGTAACTGCATATTAAAAGATAGGCACATAACATTTGCGTGAGGAAAATGAATAAATTCCTATATTTTTTCACAGGTAACAATAAAGGCCATTGGCTTCATTAAACGGCTGCTGCTAATACACAAGAGCCCGAGAACATGTTTGAACCTTATAGCCTCTGATAAATGTTATTCATTTCAAGAAAGAATCAACTTTCTCTAAGGAAAAAGATGATAACTTCATAAACTACTAACAGTTCACAGCTCCAAGTCAGACTTGGCTTGTAAGTTGCACTGCATTGTGGGTAGCAACTGAAGCTAGCATATATGGGCACCTGAATAGTCTGCAGGGGCCTACTCTTACAGAGCTTACGTTTTGCTGGAGAAGACAGAAAATGAACAACAAAAAATACTACCAGGTGGCTCCATGAGATTAAGTGGGACAGGACAATTCTAAGAAAAGTCTTTTTTAATTGTTTGATGGCTCTTTCACATAATCCATGACAAACAGAACCTTAAATTTGTCTAGGGTAAATTAAGGTCCATGTTACAACATTGGCTCTATGCAGCAACATAGTTTATTAGTCTTTTTTGTTTGTTGGTTTATTTATTACTTCAAGTTACATCTCCATCACAGTGCCCTCTTAATTTATTAGTCTTTGGAGTCCCAGTGGGGTGTGGACTCTGGCTCCTCTCTTGGACCTTGCATAACCTTGGTCCTGTCAGTCGGCGGCAGCTTCTCTCTTACTGAATCAGTGCACTTAACCGCACCTATCTCAGAGGACTACACAGAAAGGAACAGATGAAATAAAGTCTGTGAAGCAAGCTTCCCACTGGCTGTTCTTGAGGTTTCTGCTAATGTAGGCCCGCATCCTCAGTACAGCCACTACACTCTATTAGTATTAGCCAACAAAGAAAAATATTCTAAAATTGTTAGTCACAAAAGATTTTTTTTTTTTAATTTGAGCAAAGTAGAGTTATCTACCATGCTTGGAGCCATGTATCCAATGGGACCTACATTTAAATGAAGTGCAGATGGATTTTCAGTTAGCCTACCTATGTAGAGGGGCTTGATTTATCAACAGACTCTACTGGGTTCGGACATTTTCTCCCAAATTGTCTACTTCTGGGTTAGTACTGGAGCCAAGGTTTACTTTAGGGCAAGGGGGATGGCTCAGAGGGAAAAAGTTTTCTGTGCCTCCAGAATCAACAGTAGAAAGAAAATTGGCTCTCACAATCTATCCTCTGGCCCTCACACACATTCTGTGGCACAGCCCACCCTCAACAGTCCCAAACCCACAATAATAATTACAACATATGGATATGTATGTATATCTAGATATATAGAATTTTACTTTGGAAATTCAATAGCTGCCAGTTAACTCTCTAGACCATAAATCAGCAACTGGAGGGTACTCACACAACTCCCACAGGATTTTCTTGTGAACAATACTGAAGCAGTATCTGGAGTCTTCCAGGACCCTCTGCTGTCAGCCCTCCTAATGAAAGGCCCGGAGGTTTCTGGAAACCTGCTAGGTAACTCTGTCTTATGATTAGGAGAACCATAATCTTTTTTTTCTTACATGATAGGAGAAAACTACCATACTAAACCATCCCCTCCCTGGGCTGGCTGACATCTAAAACATGATAATCACACCAGGAAAAAATATATATAATTGAAACTTAAAAGTACTTGCTTATTTGGACATTTAATATACTTTTACACTGGTGATGTTCATTTGTTTAAAATATACATAAAATAACTGTGTCTTAAACATTTATTTAAAATAAATATCTCAGGATTGAGAAGGCTAAGAGAAAACATGGGATAAAGGACTGCAAAAAAAAAAAAAAAAGGTATGGCCTTGGTTGGAGGGATGCTTTCTACAGCAACGACTTAAACATTACCACTGTTATCCATGGACGAAAGCACACAGGACCATGATACATAAAAGAATGTTGTAACAGAAAAGAAATGAACAATGAAGGTTTGCTGGGTTATTCATTCTTGATGCTTTGGCTATAGAAGAGCCGGTGTTTATGAATCAATAAGTAACAAAGAAAAATGTAAGAGGGTCACTGATAGGGAATTAGTACACAGATTTACATAAAAGGAAAACCAGGAAAGGACAAACAATACCTTCCCCTTCCCTCCAGACTTCAAAATTACATGGCACTTCAAACAAAACCAGGCAGGAGGTCATTGTAGGAAAACTGCACTTTATGTTCTTAAACTTGCTCATATTAACACTTCCATCTGGATTTAGAATAGAAGGTAGGGCTGATACCATAAAATTACAGAAACTATAAGCTTTGATAGACAATGTTTATGTCTTAAGAGTCTGCAACAAAAATACATTTTGTCCTTGTCTTAGATGGAAGATAATCTTCATAATTCTTTTGGCACAGAGAAGCACTGTTCTGTAATTGGTTATATGGCCACATAGAACATAGACGGTTCATCCTTGGAGGGCTACCCTGCTATACAAGGCTTACCATTTTGCCTCATTTCTTTATCCTAAGTTAGAATAAGGAAGTACATAAAAACCAAACAACAATGTTAGCACAATGTCCAGCAAGCGACAAAAATACTAAATGTTTAAAGAGAGAAAAAAAAGTGAATAAAAGAAAAAAATCATTCAGAATAAATGACCCACATGGTGGAATTAGCACATAAGGGACCTAAAGTGTCTAGAGGAGATATATCCAGATTCACAGGAAAATATTGATACAGTAAGTGCATAGATGGGGATTTCAGTAAAGAAATAGAAATGAAACCAAGAAAAGGATTTAACAAAACTCAGAATGAGAAGTATTTGGAACAAAATACTCCTGTGGCAAGTTTAATGCAGAATGGAGACAACAGATGAGTTAACAAGCATGGAGAAACTGTAGGTTGGAAACAACCTCAAAAATCCTGAGGATAACATCAAACAGTTCTTTTTAAGTTCTAGAAGTAAATATAATGAGAATGGATCAGGTAAAATTCTAAAGAAATATAGGTTAAAACTATTAAGGTTTGTTATAATATCAAGAATCTTAGCAAACACCTAAAAGATTTACAGGTAAAGAAAATGTGTAGCTAAGAGCATCCTTAACTTATCACACCATATCATAAACTGAAAGTCAAATGCGGTGGTGGTGCAAAATGACTCACTGTACACAAAGGAATAAGGCACAGATGCTCCCCAGTATCTCATCAGCACCATTATCATCCACAAGAGAACAAAATTCTCTTTTATTTTTTTAATATTTATTTATTACTTCAGGTTATATCTCCATCGCAGTCTCCTCTTTCCACCCCTCCCAGTCCCACCCTCCCACCCTCTACCCCCTAACCCTTACATCCCACTCCTCTGGAGTGGAGTGCCCCTACATAACAGTCCCCCGCCCCAGTTCAGCAGACATATGAGGGCCAAGAGCCTCCTCATACACTTGGGGCCTACAAGGCAGCACCACTAGGGCAAAGTGTCTCATTGACAGGAAAAAAAAAGTCTATGTTCATGTTCCCTTTGGTGCATTGGTTGTAGTATAGTTATCCTGTACTATATAGCTAAAATCTGATTATAAGTGAATAGATGCCATGTGCATCCTTCTGAGTCTGGGTTAGCTCACTCAGGATGAGCTTCTCTAGTTCCATCCATTTGGCTGCAAATTGCATGATTTCATTGTTTTTGATGGCTGAGTAGTATTCCATTGTATAGATGTACCACAGTCAAGATTCTCTTTTAAAGCTCTCAAAGAGAGATGAAGTTGTCAATTTAGCTTACATCCATTAAGATCATCCTTTAAAAAACAAAGGTGAAATGAAGATATTTTTAGATAAGCAAAGGTTAAGTTGTCACTGGTAGACAAACTCTGAAAGAAAAAAGCCAGAGATTTTCAAGTGAAGAGAAGTGGAAATTGAGATGCAGAGGAAGGAGTAAGAAATGCCAGGGACAGCAAGGAAGTGGGAGAGGGTGCCACAAATGGACTGCCATCTTCCCTCCTTATATTAAGTTCTTAAGCAGATAGTAATTTTAAAAAACAACAAAAATCCATGGGGTTGTGAGTGGTGGCAAACACCTATAAGCCAAGCACTTAGGAGGTGGAAGGCAGGAGGTCATGAGTTACAGGTCAACCTAGGAGACATGGTACAATCCTGTCTCAACTAACCAACAAGGCAAAGTAAACACACACACACACACACACACACACACACACACACACGCACGCACGCACAGGCACACATACACACACACAGTTCTCTTATGGGCTCATAACACATGGCCATAAAATACATTTCTGATTCCACAGTGAACAGTAGAGGGTAATATTATGTTGATATAGAGGTTTTCATTCTGGAGGAAGTGGTGCTTTGCATTCCAAATTAACTCTAGACATACTGTACACTTGAGTATACTGTAAAAAAAAAAAGCTCCAAATTATTTACTAGTATTTATATTATCATTCATTGGTTTGGGGGTGTTATTCCTTAACCTGCAATTATAAATGAATACACAGAGACCCAGGATAGATTTTAACAAACCTTAGCCTGAATTGAGCAATACTGGCCCATCTAAGCTAGCTCTTAATTCTATTAGCCAAATATGACCCCATATATATATATATATATACATATACATCCTCTTGGACTGCCATTCTCCATGCTAGGCTGATGTTCCTGGCCATGTGGAAGGATCTTCTCTTTCCTAACCCATGGTGTGTGTCCTCTGTCTTCCTGCTCCTGGCTGGAATAAATCTCTGTCTAAAGTGCAGGCTTCCTGTTCTAATCTCAGGAAGTCCCACCTTTCTCTGTCTTTTCCCAATCTCAGGCCTTAGTATTTATTTAACCAATCAGAGACAACATAACAGGCAGCAAACAGGACCAATTAACATTTAGAATGCTTAACACTACCCCATCAGTGTACTGTGATCCCTAAGGCAACAACTGCAAGTTTTATCAAGGGACATTAAAAACCAAAAGATAAATTAAATGGCACACTAAAATATATTCAATTAAGCCAAGAAAAATTAGGAGAGAAAAACAGAAACAGTGGGAGCAAATAAAATTACATCAAATATTCTATAAAGTATAAGTGAAATAAATCACGTAACTACAATCCAAAGGTTTCAGAATGAAAGAAGAGTAGAACTCAAGCGGGTCAGTGGTAACATACACCTTTAATCCCAGCACTGGGGAAGCAGGCAGATCTCTGTGAATGTGAGGCTGGCCTGGTCTACAGAGTGAGTTCTAGGACCCTAAGGCTACACAGAGAAAGGAGCAAGACTCCACTCCAGGATGCAGGTGCCCCTAGGAGATGTAGCATGTAGGTCATAACACAAAAAAGGATGCAACACTAAAAATCCAGTTCAATATAACCTAGAATGCAGACAGAAGTAAGAATATTTCCCAACAGAGAGAGACTCAATTCACTAGGAAGACACAGTAATTTGTAAATGTGTAATAAGAGAGCTTTCAAATTCATGAGCAAGATTCTATCCACACCGAAGGGGAGACACACTAATAATCCACACTCATACTTGATCACAGAACTCCCACAGATCAAAGGAGGCCTCCATTGGAAAACATTTCAAACTGAAAAAGGGATGAAAATAAAATACACGAAAATGGAGACAGGGAATGCAATGGTGGCTCCATTTAAGGGAAAATGTCTAATATCCATTATTTCTCTCAGGAAAGAAGAAGAAAATGAAGCCTCACTGTGACTAAATCACAGGCTTTGTGTTTAAGGAAGGAAACTAGATCTCCAAACTATATTGCTTTTCACTGTCTAGGAAGGTTAAAAATACACAAACATAACCTATGATGTAGCGACCTGGAAAGAAATTTCCATGGAGGTAAAAGGGAATGGGTGTAAAGGAGGCACAGGAAACTCCCTGATCATGTCTGTCTACCTTAGCAGGTTTTTAGACCATTTCCTTGCAATACATCCAGATTTTACATGACCCAAAGAGTGTTGAGGGCTGTGACAAGTGCCAAATCCATAGAACCATCCCCACAGCATGTGGGCTAAATACAAAGAACCCATGTAAAGCTGGGCATAGGAATGCATGTCTGTAATTCCAATATACCTACTTCAGATGGAAGGGGGAGACAGGAAAATCCCAGCTCAACAGCTAGCCTGGATCATGAATCAGAGAAAAACAAATGACAGACCCTGTCTCAAACAAGGCAGAAGGCAGGGACCAATACCTGAGCTTATCCCCTGACCTCATGTACACTGTGGCTCACATGTCTGTCTTCACACATATTAACACACGTACATGTACATGTACCTACATCAGACACATGAGGATTTTGAAAATAACAGTTGACAAGTTGTGATCAGATAGTTTATGTAACTTGCTGTCTGTAAAGGCTAGAATCCTGGCTCTCTGTTACCTGCTACACCAAGATCCTTCTATCTGAGCTTAGCACAAAGTCTGGAATATAATAGGTATGCAGTGAACCATGATTAGGGGGGTACTGGGAAGAATAAATGAATGAATAAACTCAAAGAACAACCAAACTTCGCCTCACTGAGTTCATATTGTAGGTCAGCTAGACAGTTCCTGCCCACATTGCACTGGCCACTTGTCAAAATGCCTCATTATTAATCAGGACATTCCTGGAGGGTGGGGGTAGCCTCGTACTTGTAAAAATCCCTTAATCCAGAGCAGGACTTAACGCAGACCGAATTCCGAGTACATCCTAAGCAACAATTGGATACTTGTGTGAATAAGATTCAAAGGACAGGAAGTAATAAGCATGTTAGGGGGAAAAAAGAGAAGTGTCAGTACTACAGCTGTCAAAAGACAAAATTAGAATATGTTTTGTTATTTCATCATCAGCTGTCAGCCTTTCATTTGCAATTTGGGAAGCCAGGCTTCCTCCATCCTGCAAAGCAGGGTGGGAGCTCCCATTGGTCAAGGGCTGGACTCTGTAAGGTAGGGACCACGATGCCTTCTTATAAAGAGAAAACTAGTTGGGATTTATTTATGCTCACTCAGAAAGACTAGAATCTCCTGTTTTCAGGAAAAAAGTGGTTTGTATTAGGATAAATCTGCTTCCTTAAAGATTTATTTTAAATGTGTGGCAGTTAGCTTGGATAACTCCATTTTCATCTGGCCTGCTCTATTTGAGCCTGGGGTAGGAACTCTGTGAAAATCAATGGTTTCCTATAATTGTTGTTTTAAAAAGAACTCAGACGTGAAAAGGATTATATTCTAGAATGGAGATGAAGTAAATCTGGCTTTTCACTTATGGAAATGGAAGTATTATTGATTGTGTTTAGACAGATTGCTTCTAATTGTAATAGAGTTAAACCTAGAACCTTTACTATTTTTTTTTAAAGTAAGCCTTTGCTTTACTGTAGTTTTTACAATAAACTTGCCACCTCTGGAGACTCGTTCCAAAGTCTCCTCCCATTAGGGGAAGTAGTCTTGTCTTGCACCATAATAATACCTTCTAGTTCTTTCCTGCCATGTGCCACGATTAAAATCTAGTAATTGTTTATGTTGTCATGTCTTAGCATTTGTCTTTCTCACAAGGGGCAGAGTTCCATAAGAACAAGGACAGCGACTGCCAGTCTAGCTTATGTCCAAGCCCTACAGCATGGTGACACAGGGGTAGCCACTGGAGACTTAGGGTTGAATAGATGATAGCATCTGTGAGAGGGACAAGCACTTAGATATACCTACTGGATATTATAACTACATCCCTTTACACATGAGCAAAGAATCCACAAGTGTAAGCCCTCAAGTACATCACTGGCCCAGCTGGGACCATAGAACCTACTGGCTCCTAGACCAAGATGTCTCCATTTGAACAAGCAGAAGCTCCATCTATTTCTGCTTCTTTCACTCACAGGTGAGTGGCAGCTGGAGACATGAGCAAACACGTGATTTCCAAATAATTGATTAGGATAAAGCTCAAAGTCATGGCATGGGCCTTGCTGCAAGTTATAACGCACAGAATCAAGTGTGTGTGTTTGCATAGAGAACACGGGAAATAACTGAGAAGTGAGTGTAACAGTACAGTGCTCACACTTAAAGATCCCTTGGAAACTATTTACGTATCACGCCTATGGACAAATGACACTGCTGAGTCCCAACCATGAAATGTCAAATGTACGATACCAGAAAGCTGACACCTAGCCATGACCCTCTGCCAAGCTAATCAAATGGGGGTTGGGGGCGGAAGCCTAGCAGTAGGTTTGATAAGGAAAGAATGAATTTATTTTAATGCAGAGTCTGAAAATTCCTTTGTTTTTCTATTCATTCTATAGGTGTGACCTCTATCTTATTTTCTGCACAAAAGCCTATGGAAAAAAATGCATTTCTTTCTGGTCTTGGATCTTCCTTATTCTTCGAGCTGCACCCCATCCCACTACCATTCGTACCCCCAGCAAGGAAGTTGTACACTATCCTGGCCAAATGGGGAGGGATGAACTCAGATTGGCAAGTGGGCAGCTGATTGGTCCATTCAGGATGTACTGCTGACAAACCCCTCCTTTGCTCTCCTTTATAAGCCACAGCTTCCCCAGGACGGGAGCCTCAAGGCCCAGCAGGGATGCCCTAGAGGGGATGTGGGAAAGACCTGCCCATGCTTTCCTCCCTGTGCCTCTTCCTTCAGTGGATGGTGGTAGCACTTCTAAAGTAACTGCTGGGTTCTCATGCTGCCCTCTCTCCCCCATTACCCAAAGTTCCCGTGGGAACAGCAGTAGGGAAATGATTCAGGTACTACCCACAGCCACCCTATCTCAGGGTTCCTAGCCAGCATAGCCTCTTGGCTCCCACTGCTTGCAAGACAGGTCCTTGCACTAGGTGAGAAGCGAAGGGCAAACTGAGAACACCACTGCATTGCGGCTTTAGTCTCTTGCCCATTTCACACCTCTGAATGGCACTGTGCATTTCCCCCCTCATTACTTACAAAACAGCAAAGAAAACTTATTATAGAAAACTTTACAATAAAAAAAGCTTCTGCAGGATTCACAATTCAAAATCACATTTTCCCCCTCCATGCAATTGGCACTTATTTGAGACAGCTTTCAGAGAAAATATGTTTGTGGTTCAAAGATAAGAAGGTTTTTTGTAAACTGTCAAAACGCTTTTTTTTCCCCTTCTCTTTCACTGCCAATGTAAAAACTTCTAAAGAATGGGGCCAGTGGGCAGAAAGAGAGAGGGAAGGAAGGAGAGAGAGGGGGGAGACATTCTGCCTGAGTTTGAATTTATTAGGTATATAGATCCATTTTCTGGAAAGTTATCTGTGCATCAGTAGATTGGGTGGTTGAAGCTAGGGCCTTCCACCTGACATTCATGAATAAGGAGGTTTTGTCATCAAACTTATGAGAACAATCACAGTAAAATAGATGTGATAATTAGCATGCAAGTTGGTTTGTAAATATCTTTGTTTTCACCATAATTACCAATCTTTTGACAAAATCTTATACTAATGCACAACATAAAATTTTGTAAATGGAAGATGTCACTTTCAAAGAGCCTTGGCATATCAGCTGTTCCCAAAAACTGTCCTAATGGTGACTTTAGGGAATAAAAACTAAACCAAGAGAAAGGAAATCTAGAACCTATAGGCAACAATAAATAGGAAGAAGCCAAAGGATGAAACTTATGTCCATAAGAAACTTACCCAGCTCACAGAGGCCAGGCAGATCTGTCTTCTACAGAGAGCTGTACATTTTGGATTGTTCTCACACATATTTTGCCTTTATGCCTCAATATAATTTTTAAGTGCTAACAATGTAATGCCACAATTAGGATCTTTAGAGAGGGCCCTAGATGCCTAGTCGATAGCCCAAAGGGAAACAGTTAAACCTCCAGAAAGACTGTGAGAAGAACTTAAAAGGCAAACAAAACCCTGAAAATAAAGACATAATTTGGGAGTGGTTTGCTCTTAATGATTCTACCAGCAAATAGCAAATTTTTCACTTTTACAGTTTGGAATGAAGCAACAATGCAAAGCTACCATCTAAAGTGAGTCCAGGGACATACATATCTCCTCTTTTCTCTTAGGGGAATAAGGAAGCTAAGAACTCTGAAATCTGAAACTATGCAGTTCAGGAAATGTCACTAACAATACAGGATACTTCCTGGTGTTACTACATGGTGAGCAGATGCTATCTGAGGTTTTCTTTCTTTCTTTAATAGAAACAATCCTCTGGCAGGGTCGCAGAGAGGTCAGAAGCACCCAGATTAACAATTGATCAGCTCTAATGGACCATCAGAGCAATAAACCCTAAGCCCGTGCTCAGACCTGCTACCTGGTAATATGCACTGGCTGACACCCTGGCCGTTAACAGCATCAGAGTTTCAGCTGCTTTGAACCCTTCATCTGAGCAGGGACAGATGCTCTGATGCACATCCATGTTATATCAAAGGCCCCTCTTTTACAGGTTTCCACCAAAGAGTGCAGCGTTTGCTCTGACCCTGAGATTTCACTGAGTCCTGGATAGTGAATGATATCCCATAATACCAAGAGAGTATTGCAACGTCTTCTCATGTTTGGGTGACAGTGGTACCTTCTGTTAGTTTTTTGTTCACATAAAGAAAGGGTGAAGGATGAAGATGTATAGAACCCCCAGAGAACAGAAACTACATGCTAGTTTTCTTGGTGTCTGTTTTGTTTTTCAAGAGATCCCAATGCTTCATTTGTGTTCACAGCACCACACTTGACACAGAGAGTCAGTGGTGACTCACAAGAATTTTTTTCTAAAGCTATAATGGGAAATCAGAACAGTATGGGAAGGTAACAATAGCTTCAAACAGACTACAAAAGAGCACCCCTCCCTTAGTGTCTCCCTGAATGCCTCCAGCATTTCCCACTGCTGAAGAATGTACAATCCCTGCATGCAATCAAACTGACCCTCTCCTGCACCAGCCCACCCATGCTTCTTGGAGAACAGATCTCAGAATAAAACTGACCATAAATATCAGACTCAGACATGCCAGATTTTACCAAACAGCTCTGATTTCCAACCTTTCTTACTCTCTTGCAAACTCACTCCTTCCTGTTAGACTCATGAATCCAAATACTTGCTCAATGAAAAACCGGAACACAGCAGAGCCAGACAATTCAACAGTAACACCGTACTACTATCTGATAACAGGCTACGTTCAAATCTCTCTAGCTCAGCACCCGTTTCTAAATCACACATATTCATTCTATTGTCCTGGGTCCTTAATCTCTACTGATTTGGGAGAAAAAAAAACTCAAAGTTTTCTTTCTTGAACTTGTCATTTTTAAAGAGAAGTCCAGGAAGTTACTCTGCAGCAAGCCCTGCAGTCCATAGTTACCTGGTTTAGTATCGTTCAGTTTGAATAACATGTGACCTGAAACACTGGAATGTCACTCATTACATGCCTAATAATGGACTCTTTCCTGGTTATCATGCATCATATCAGCAGCAGGCTTCTAGACAGTAGAGGTGCTCTTTCCCCACCATACACATATAAATATGAATATGTATGTACACACACACACACACACACACACACACACATATATTGCAGAAATACTTTCATACTGTCAAAACCTTGTTCTCACTCAGGGCTTACCAATCATTTTAACATCCATTGAAGATCCTTGCCTTAAGTGATCTTTTTTTTTTTTTTTTTTGGTTTTTCGAGACAGGGTTTCTCTGAATATCTCTGGCTGTCCTGGACTCGCTTTGTAGACCAGGCTGGCCTCGAACTCACAAAGATCCGCCTGCCTCTGCCTCCCAAGTGCTGGGATTAAAGGCGTGCGCCACCACCGCCCGGCTAAGTGATCATTTCTTTAATTTAATTTTTATCTCCATTATTTCCTCTATACATTTTAGTTAACTTTTACTGTGTGAAACTTCCATCCTTTCTTAAAATGTATCTATCTACACACCGGTGTATTACTCACGGGTACCAATAATTCTTATTTTACTTTGTTTTGAAGAAAAATTTACTATATTTATTTCTTTATTTTGGGGGGGTAGGGTCAAAGTCATGTAAATGCCAGAGGGCGTGTGTGGAGGTCAGAGGACAACCTGAAGGAGGTGATTCTCTCTTTCCACCTCGTTGTGTCCAGAGAAAGAGCTCGAGTCACCAGGGTGGCATCACGGTTACACACTGAGACATCTCAGTGGCCCTGGATGCTTATTTTAATTGCTGTACAAAGACTGAAATTGATTTGAGGTTCTGTCGTTTCCAACTGTAACTCTCCAAAAAGGCACCAGGATTCCAAAAGAAAGAAGCATTTCCCTGGCCATGGGGTCAACAGGTGTTTACCATCTTCACAGTCAGGAATGTGCCTCCTGGTGCTTTCCTTAAATCCTTCCAGCCTGCTATAGGCCATCCAGTCCTCTCAAGTCAGGGCTTGCTGAAGACAGATGTGGCCAGCTAGATCTTCATAAAGACACACGCAGGGAATGTAGGGATGGCTATAGGAAGGCAAGGTTCTTGTTGCTGCACTCAGATTTCCTTTTTGCCAGACTGCCTTTTCTCTTGCAGTTGCTCCAATAACTGTGCCAACTTCCCATTCTTTCCCCAGTGTTCACAGCTGTCCCTACCACTTCTCCATACCATGCCTGGAGTTCCCTCCATTTGTCTTCATTTCTGCCTGCTTCTATGTTTTGTGCTATCCTTAACAGTTACTCCCAGTTCATACCTTTGATATCTTCTGCCGGCCCCTCCAGACAAATCTTTAGCCTTTTCCTGCCAGCTCAGTGACTCGGGATCCTAAATTGCACCAGCTACTCCAACAGATACATTCTTCAAAGGTGGGACAAGAAGCCAGGATAAACCTGTAGGGGTCTGTTGGCCCTTATAGTCTGTCTTTTCC
Source organism: Lophiomys imhausi (assembly GCA_907164525.1). Lineage (NCBI taxonomy): Eukaryota > Metazoa > Chordata > Mammalia > Rodentia > Muridae > Lophiomys > Lophiomys imhausi. The sequence continues at coordinate 2,832,732 of CAJQZJ010000819.1, forward strand.
TGCTCACCATGAATAAATGTAATGCTCTACCAAATACCTTTTCCATAGTCAGTCCCTCTGGGGTCTGGAACTTTCATCTCCCTATAACTTCCTCAGGCCTGAAGCACATTGTGTGTTTCTCTTAACCTTAACCGTGCATTTATAAATACTCCTTTTGTTGCCTTTTTCTCAACTTCCCTGTTTTAGCTTAGCCATGAGGAAGAGACACAGATCAAAACTGCTTTAGAAATGGCATTTTTGGTCCTTTAAGTTTTGGCTCTATTTTTCCATATAAATGAAAACACAGCAAATAAACGCTATTTCCTGATTGTGAACACACATCACTAAAAGTAGCAAAGAACAGACCTAAAACTTATAACTTGCTCCTTCTGCTTTGTTGTGTTTGCAGTTTAAGATAAGGCACAAAAACCCCAAAGTGACAGATCACATAGTGCTTCCAAGAGGGACCCAAAAGGGTTTTCTGCTCACTTGTTTTCTCTTGCTATACTCGCTAATTTTCAACCAGTCTGGCATTATTATTAGTTTTATTACAACCCATTTCTTATATTTTTAGTTGTAAGTCTAGCCTTTAACAGCTGAGCCATCTCTCCAGCCCTACAACACATTTCTTTTTTTTTTAATTTTATTTTATTTTATTTATTTATTATGTATACAATATTCTGTCTGCATGTATGCCTGCAGTCCAGAAGAGGGCACCAGATCCGATTATAGATGGTTGTGAGCCACCATGTGGTTGCTGGGAATTGAACTCAGGACCTTTGGAAGAGCAGACAGTGCTCTTAACCGCTGAGCCACCTCTCCAGCCCCACAACAACACATTTCTTAAATAGATATTCTAATCCTAAATATATGGACAACTTACTGCATAAGATTCTTGCTTTAATAACTAATTAATAATCTAATTTAATAAACTAATTAATAATCCATCACTGCCTTGCTTCCAGTCACTTTTATTTCAAAATGCAGCCTGGGAAATTGTATTTTGGATATCTACCATTTTATCATTTTACCATCGAGAACCCTAATAATTACTGTCAACTTACTGAAATAATTCTTCCCCCCCATCAGAAAAGTTCACCAAAATCTGACATACGCATTTGAGTCTGTGACATCATCCTACTATAACTGCCACTGGCAGAGCCAGATCCTTGCCCAACAAGAAAGAGACACACATGTACACAAACTATAGTCCGTTACCTGCAAGTCAGCGTCAAATTCATGCTTCAGATGGGCCTCCTCTGCAGCCTCCACAAGACGCTGGAAGACAGAAGGCAATAATCAGAAACAGGACAATGACCCAGACTCCACCACATAGTATAAAAGACTAGGGTAATTTCCCACCTGAAAAGGACAAGTCATCTCATTGGTATATACAACTGCTTCCATAAAAACAGAAGGACATTCCATCACAGTCAACATTTACTTTCTGCCCTCGCCATCCAATTATGTCTCCTAAGGTAAATATTTGTTGTAGTGTTCATCCATGAATATATGCATGAGTTCACAACCTGGCACTTGATTTTCAATGAGGATCCAAAACTTATCTAGAAAGGGCAAAATTTGGGCATCAAAGGTCCTTAATTAAGATGGACTGGGTTGGTATGAACCCAATTCTCATAGACTTAGGGTCTTCCCCACTGGTTTGGGAAAGAATTCCTATTTTGATTTCATTAGTCATTGAATGCCAATTCTCTCTGCTTCAGTTCTAACACATCCTTATCAGGAGACACTTATTTCTGTTTTATTATACGACAATGCTATTTTGATAATGTACATCTCTACAAGACTAAATTAAATTAAATTAATTTTTAACTAAAATTTATTTTTTAACTAATTAAATTTAATTAACTAAGGCTAAATTAATGCTCAATCCCCACAAAGCCACAACACTTACCCTTTTTGGTAAGCTAGACTCAACAAATTCATCATCACTTCCTTTTGAGGTAGGTGGATAGAATGCAGGGCTTTACACACAGTAAGCAAGCACAATGCCAATGACAACACACCTACTGCCCTAGTTCTGAAGAGATAAGCTTTCACTTTGTAGCCTTGGTCGACCTAGACCTGTGCCACCATATCTGGCTTATATTCACATTATTTTTTATGTTTATTTATTCCTTTAAGTTACATCTCCATCACAGCACCCTTCCTCCTCCCCTCCCCGTCCCACTCTTCCACCCTCTAACCCTTCTCCCACCTATCCTACATTTACTTTCTGCCCTCGCCATTGAATTACGTCTCCTAAGTATGGGGTGTGGGGTCCCCCCCACATATCAACCCCCTCAGTTCAACAGTCATATGAGGGCTAAGAAACTCCTCTTGCACTGGGGGCCTACATGGCAGCTCCGCTAGGGCAAAGTGTCCCACTAACAGGTAACAAAGTCTATGTTCCTGTTCCTTTTCTGTCTGTTGGTTGTAGGATAGTTATCCTGTACTATAAGGCTAAAATCCAGTTACAAGTGAATATATTCCATGTGTATCCTTCTGGGTCTGGGTTAGCTCACTCAGGATGAGCTTTTCTAGTTCTATCCATTTGGTTGCAAACTGAATGATTTCCTTGTTTCTGATAGCTGAGAAGTATTCCATTGCATAAATGTACCACAGCTTTTTTATCCATTGGTTGGTTGAGGGACATCTGGGTTGTTTCCAGTTTCTGGCTATTACAAATAATGCTGTTATGAACATAGTTGAGGGGATTTCCTTGTGGTTTGGTAAGGAATCATTTAGATGTATGCCCAGAAGTGGTATGGCTGGGTCTTGAGGTAGAGCTATTCCAAGTTTTCTAAGATATCGCCAGACTGATTTCCACAGTGGTTGTACAAGTTTGCACTCCCACCAGCAATGGAGAAGTGTTCCCCTTTCTCCACAACCTCGCCAGCATGTGCTGTCACTTGGGTTTTTGATCTTAGACATCCTCACAGGTGTGAGATGGAATCTTAGAGTCATCTTGAGTTGCATTTCTCTGATGATGTTGAGCACATCTTCAAGTGTCTCTCAACCATTAGAGATTCCTCTTTTGTGAATTCTTGGTTTAGCTCTGTTCCCCATTTTTTTATTGGATTATTTAATTTCTTGGTGTTTAATTTCTTGAGTTCTTTATAAATGTTGGATATTAGCCCTCTGCCGGATGTGGGGTTGGTAAAGATATTTTCCCAGTCTGTAGGTTGATGTTTTCTACTAATGACAGTGTCCTTTGCCTTACAGAAGGTTTTTAGTTTCATGAGGTCCCATTTATTGATTATTGATCTTAGAGCCTGAGCTACTAGTGTTCTGTTGAGGAAGTTGTCACCTGTGCCAATGAGTTCTAGGCTTTTCCCCACTTTTTCTTCTGTTAGATTCAACGTGTCAGGCTTTATGTTAAAGTATTTGATCCACTTGGACTTAAGTTTTGTGCAAGGTGATCAATATGGGTCAATTTCCATTCTTTTACACATTGACATCCAGTTAGACTAGTGCCATTTGTTGAAGATGTTGTCCTTTTCCCATTGTATGGTTTTGGCTTCTTTGTCAAAAATTAAGTGACTATCATATTCACATTTTTATGAAAACAACTGCATTACATCTCTTTTTACATAAAGAAAATTTGTCAACTATCAAAATCATTTTGCCTTAACATGAGGATGCAAACAGTAAGATATTGTCTATGAGAATATAAGCTAAAGAACATTAGAGAAAATTTGTATTATGAAATATTATTTCAATATAACATAATTTCACTGAAATAATATTTCACTCATATGTCATGGAAAGAAATCTAAAACTCAATCATTTCTATTTTTTCCCATGATTACCTTTGCTGCCTCTGCCTTCTTGCTTTGACCTTGTGTTAGCTTCCTTTCTATCCCTGTGATAAATACCATGACCAAAAGCAACCTAGGAAAAGTTGTTTATTTCATCTTATAGCTTGCAATCCACCATGAAGGGAAATCATGGGAGGAACTCAGGTCAGGGACCTGGGAGCAGAAACTTAAGCAGAAGCCACAGGGTTCATGACTTGCTTAGCATGGCTTGCTCAACTTGCTTTCTTATACCACCCTGGACCACCTGCCTGGGGGTAGCTCTGGTCATAGTGGGTAGGGCCCTCCCACATCAATCATTTGTCAAGAAAATGCACCATAAACTTGCCCATAGGCAATCTGATGCAGGCAATCAATCCCTCAATTAAGATTCCTTCTTCCCAGAACACTTCAGCTTGTGTCAAGTTGACCAAAATAATAATAATAATAATAATAATAATAATAATAATATAATAAATAATCAGCATAGACATGATAAAAACCTGAGTTTAACAGATTAAGCTTGAAAAATTACATTTGCGCTCCTCTCTTAGTCATCAGGAATAAACAGATAAACATTTCATGATTAATTGGATGTGGACATGAAGAGGCTGAAGCACACAGGGTAACTTTGGACAATGGGTAGAGATCACCCAAAGCTTTTTTTTCCATAGGCCATGAAGAGAGAGGCTAGCTGTTCCCAGAAAAGACTCTAGGAGGAGCGTGACTTGGATTTTCCAGTCTCTCTTCAGTAAGTCACCAGCGACCTCTGCCCTGAGCAATCAAAAACAGACCCCAAAGAACATGGCAGAACACTTGATCTTCACTCTATCCCTGACGCTAAACTACCTTCACTGTGACATGCTGGGGAAGCCCTATCTTGTTCTGGGTCTCTAAAATACAGGAGTAGTTGACCATACAATACAGTTGTAGTTCTCAAAGTGTAGGCTCATCTCGGCAGCGTTAATCTCACCTGGGAACTTATTAGCACTGAAAAATCCCAGGTCCTTCCTATGACCCATCCAAATAGAAGCTCTGAGAGGAACAGCAATGTCCTCCAGGTGCCATTGTCCTCCAGGACTCTGGGCACCACAGACTCAAAACCATGCTCACTTCATGTTCTACCTAACCCTGGAGACCTTTAGTATTACCTACAAAATCTCCAAGAATCTCAGGTCCCATTCATCTTTCTGGATACATATATATTTTCACTTTAAAGGCATGAAATTCTTTATAGAAGAGAGATATAAGATAGAAGGAGTGAGAACAGAAAATGAAGAATAAGAAGAGAACAGGGTACATTGCCCTAATATTTAATTGGATCATAATATTCCCAGAATACTCCCAGACAAAGTAGCTTGTCAGCCCCCAGGATCCCAGTATATAGTCTATTAATATATCTTCATGTAGTGTGATATCAGAGTGACAAGAAATAATAGAAGACAGGTATGTCTATGAGAGCTTATTCTTTTAATATTTGTATCAGGTTTAGAATCGCTAAACATGTATCATGAAATCAGTTCCACATGGAGATTTATAAATAAATATTATGCAAGTCTGGACACTTACATTACTAAAATTACTCATACATTTTGAGGACTCATTTATTTAAATACCTTTAAGAGACTTTTAATGGTGCCTAAAAGCATACTGAGAAACTGGCAGGGGTGGGGGGGGGGTAGAGGAATGATAACTTATCTAAGTGAAAAAAGAAAGACAAAATAAAACTTCACAATAGCTGAAATGTTAATACTGAAAAGAGCAAAGAATTGGAATTGAATAAAACAATAAAGTAGTTTAGGACTGACAGAAAATAAGATGGAAATATATAAGTTGAAAGAATACACGAAGAGCATTTCACATATAACATTTCATTTACATAAGAATGAATGTATCTGGATATATAAGTGTATCATACACAGGCATCCTATATAATATACTAACTCCTATGTGAGATAACATGGACTGTATTTCATGTCTGACATGTTCTGTTCATGTATACACACATGTGTATGTATGATGCATGTGTTATACATAGCATGTAGTGTTCCTATGTAGCATAAAATGAAATGTGTTTCAGTAATAAACACTGTAACGCAAGGCACAGGGCACAGGGGGAAGCACACTGGAAACAATTGGCTCTCCCTTGATTACTGCTGAGAAGAGTCCGAACCTTATGTGCTGACAGCAGAGAGGGCAAGAGGCCCGGAATGGAAGGATGCTCCACAGCTCTATCTCCACAGCTGGATGCGGGGCTATCCCAACCTGCCTGCTGGGGCTAATGAAGGCAGGCCTACATTTTCTGAGAGAATGTAGGGGAACAAGACCCCAAGAACAGTCTCCTCTGATGTTCCCAAGAGCAGCATGAGAACCAGCATGTTGAAAACCACAGGTCTTGGACAAAGAACAAATGCCATGTGACCCTTCCTTTAAGAAATGGCACTTACGAAAGGTATCCTATACCATAAGTTTACCGAAAATTGAATCTGGGGGAAAGAAGTTCTTACCGTTAATAAAATAAAAATAAATTAATAGTCACTTAACAAAGTCCACACCATTTGACTTCGAGTTCTGGTAAGCCACTTAGCCTATAGATCTTTTCCTGAGCAAATATCCTTATCACCCAAGTCAAATTAGATCAGCTTTAAAAAGTAAGTTTGATTATCACTTGCAGGCAAGGAAAAAAAATCTATTAAGTTTGCTAATATTCTTATGTAAGGAGCAGCCACAGAGCCTGAGGAGAGTCGCTTCTCTATTATATCTGTTAAAAAGGCAGTGTACTTTTAATAATAATAAGTTAATTTTCTCTTCTGTGCATTTCCCTTTTGAATCTGCAGATGGGGATTATGGAATTGAATGTGGTTTTTAATTAAAGTTGGATACTGGAAATTTTTAAAAAGGCTTTGAAGGCTTCAGCCTGAGCTTTGAGGTAGACGAAAACAGAAGCATCAGCCACAACTTTGCCTATGCCCGTCCTAAAAGCCTCTTCGCTCTATAAAAATGGTATCAACATAGTGGACCATGCACACTCGCCCCAGATAAAGCACCTACTGGATAAAAGGTAGTAATTTCTGAGGCGAGCCACACAGCACTGCTTTTTATACTCCTACATAACTCTTCCACTTTAGTGAAACAAATACAAACAAGAGCCATCTTCATAAATGAGAAATGCTAGAGGCCATGGGCCGTGGACAGTATTTATAGCTGCAATGAAGGCAAAGCTGCCAAGGGGACAATGGGGACATTAAAGCATTTTTAAAGCACTTCACTGAACATCACGTCTCCCTTCTTGTGACAAGAACCACATGTGTGCCTCTCTACACCACCACAGAAAGCACAATCTCTCATTTCCTCCCCAACAGCTTAAATCAAGGTCAGAGGCAAAGACATCATATAGGCCAAACTTTCCACCATGCTCCCGAAGGCGGGACAGACAAGTCACAGTGAAAACTGGATAAGAAGAAAATAGGGTTTTATTGTAGTTCTATTTTTTTTTCTTTTGTCCTTGGTTCTTCTGGCTTAGCAAGGGATGAAAAGAAAACACCGGATGTCTGTGAGAGGTGGGAAAGGCAACAAAACCTTGACTCTAACGCCAAAGGATCTCACTACAGGCGCCTGCTGATGGAATCAACAGGAATGAATTGTGTACAAACGAAAAAGAAATGTTCATGAAAATCCCTAGAGGTGGGGAGAGACAATTACAGATGAAAACCCTTAAAGCGAAACAGTCATATAAAAACCATATGGAAAAAGCAAAGAACTGTTTTTATTCCTCTGTTAAAGCTAAAAGCCCTGTACTGTAAAACCTGCTATAATGTGACACTTCTGTTTAATAAAGATTTCAAAACAGTTCATATATTTAGTAGGTTTTGTTTAACATTTTGCAACTATACATTTAATACTTATATGATGGCTCTAATGCCATTTAAGAAATATGTTCTTCCTCAAATAAGGTTGAGATTCAACTAAAGCGAATCTAAAGAAAAAAATAATCTTTAGCATGGATTTGGGCTACAATGAGGACTGGTGCAGAGTCGGCCAATGAATTGTCATTAACATGGGACCAGGTACTACAGGTATTACTTGTCTATTCTGTCATATCAGCATAAGCTAGATGTTTGGGGGGGGTCATCAAGGCAGAATTAGTCACCGGTGTAACCAAAATGGCATGGTTTGTTTTCTTCTTCCCCTAGACTCTGTGGTTTCTGCCTTAGAGTTTGATGGAAGAATAATTCCAGCTTATGTACGTCACTGTGTACTCAGAACTAACATTACCAGCAATGTGTTGCATGGGAGAGAGCTGAACATGACATGGAATGGCTCATAGTAGGAGGACTATGGAGACCCAGATTTCCCACAGGCACATGCTTCAAATCCCAATACATCCCAGTGGCATATCCTCCTTAGAGGCTGTTAGTACATGAGAAGTTGTTTCCAGGAACCCAAACACAATGAGAGTGATTTGATCCTGAGATGCATGGAACACTTCTATCTCACACCAAAGGTCATCATTCATTTAAGAATAATTACAGGGGCTGGGGAGATAGCTCAGTGTGTAAGAGCACTTGTTTTGCAAGCCTGAGGACCTGAGTTCAAATCCCCAGCACTCACATAAAAATCTAGGAATACCTGTGCATGCATGTAATACCGGCATTAGAAAGCAGAGACGGGTGAACCCTATGAGCTCATTGGCTGGGCTGCCTACCCTAAACAGTGAGCTTCTGAGTCAATGAGAGAGATTGACTCAAGGAAATCAGGCAGAGAGCAATACAAAAAAAAAAAAAAAAAAAAAAAAAAAAAACAAAAAAAAAAACTTGATGGTCCTGCTTTGGCCCTCTACATGACCATAAACTGGTGTCAACGCCTGAACACTCACATACATGTTCAACACACAAAGCTCACATATGACACACAACATTGTCCTACACAACATACCACAAGCATGCACACGTGCACATGTGCACACACACACACGCAGAAAGAGAGACCATTACATTGAGTATTTTTAAGTAAGATATTAAAATTTACATTTTTGTTCCTACTGGTGATGAAATCTTTTCCCCTCTGGTCTTGAGAGGCATTTCCCAGCTCTCTGGAATGGAGGAGGTTCATTGAAGTTATTTCCATAATTAGAGTAATTAGAATTATCTCCATAGTGGGGTTTGGGACCACTAGCAATCTAAGAAACACTGGGAGGTGATTCACAGAAGGGGCACAAGGGAAAATGGCTATTTACAGATAAAGGGCCAAGAATGCCACCAGGAAGGCGAAGACATGTCCCAGAAACAGCAAGATTTAAGTTAGACTCTTGAGAAATGGAAGCATGCAGAAGAAAGGTGGATACTAAGGCAATGTCTCAGACAATGGGAGGTTGGGGGTAAGACAGTATTTTGGAAAGGTGTATTAGTCAAAACCACACAAAGATCATATCATTGACTAAATAACCAATAGGCCTTAGCCCAGAACAAAGGGAATAATCTAGAAAGACTGATACAGGCAAGAAGCAGAAGCAAGGTGGGGCATCACTGCTTCCCACTACCATGCTGTGGCCGCAGTTGAAATCATATCTGAAGCTGGGCGGTGGTGGCGCACGCCTTTAATCCCAGCACTTGGGAGGCAGAGGCAGGCGAATCTTTGTGAGTTCGAGGCCAGCCTGGTCTACAAAGCAAGTCCAGGACAGCCAGAGATATTCAGAGAAACCCTGTCTCGAAAAACCAAAAAAAAAAAAAGAAATCATATCTGAGAGGCTAATAATATTCCAGAATCGTTACTGATACAAATGTTTTTACTTTTCAGTTCCAACAGAGTGGCAAGGATAATTCGCCAACTATCCAGAAGATCGCTCTTTGGAGAAAAACAGCTTTTAAGAAGGCTTCATTATTTCTCTTTGTTCTGGTAGAAGAAATAAGCTTTGTTGCACACGAATGAACATTTTGTATAAAATGACCTTCTGCCTGGAAGCTGCGGAGCTTGCTTCTGCTTTACAATTGGCAAACATTTCAAAGTGAATTAGAAAAGCGCATCTATAAGGTTTGCAGATGAAGCGGGTACCAGAACAATGGGCCAGAGCATCTCTCCAGCTCGCCTCCTAGAGTGATACCCCCTTCCATCACACCTCCCTTTCCTGTCTCCTTCACACTGTGTGTGCGGGCCTTTTACAGGACACAATAAACCCAGAGTTTCTATCAGGAGACAGGATCACAATCAATAGCAAATTATCTTTGTTTCCACAGGCGGTACCTGTTATCAACTACAGGCTGATTAAATTAATAACCTGTTATCAACACGGCCAATTTCCAGACTAAGACCGTTTCATTCAACATGTCAGGCTACATTTGCTCAAGTGTGGCATTTGCTAAGCTGTGAAAGATGAGGGTAGCCAAACTGGGCTCAAAGGGCTACCGAAAAACTAAGGGAGTCCGGGGGAGGTGGGAAGAGAAACAGACTTAAGCACAAGCCCAAGACACTCTTTCCAAAGAAATTAGTATTTTAAAGAATGTCTTGCTGCTTCTATGAGTCCCTGGGAATGTCTTAGTATCAAGGCTATTTAGATAGAAAACTAGATTAGACCACTATGGACCCCTTGAATGGGGCAACTGGGGCATTTCCTTTGTGGATAATGAACTCTTTTTTGTTTGTATGTATGCACGTGAGCATGGTACAGTGTGTGTGTTATGTGTACATGTGTATGAGGGCATATGAACTCAAACATGTACATGTATGTCCAGAGGTCAGAGGAGAATGCTAAGTGCCCTGCTCTGTCATTCTGCATCTTGTTCCTTTGAGATTTAGTCTCTCACTGAACTGAGAGCTCAGATAGTAGCCAGTAAACCCAAGTGACTCTCCAACCCCCACAGAACAAGAGTCCATGCACGCACGTGCCATTTCCATCATATTAGGAATGTCAGTATCTTCCCAAAGGGGTAGTCAAGGACAGATGAAGACATGATCTGAAACATGGACATTTATTTTCTACAATGAAAGGAAAACATCTTTTCCTGTGACTCCGACAATGTTGAATAAAATCCTGTTACATTCTTCATTACAGCCCTCACTGGACTTCCTTGCGGATGATGACTAGAACCCCCAACAGCACAGCAATGAAGCTAGTGTCCACCTCATAAGGGAGACAGTAACATCTGTACCAGATCAGGTGAGTCATGGTCAAGGTAACAAGGTGTAGGCATTGCTTATAAGCAAGTATTTCTTAAGAACCTACCAGATAACCAGAACCTCATCAATCACTGAGTGGGACCCCAAGACACAGATCTTGGAAGCTTCTGGCCCATTTAAAAACAAAACAAAACAAAAAAACAGGCATCAGATCCCAAGGGCAAGGATCTAATTCCAGGCTTCCTGTTCATGAGCTGCTTGGTGCTGGATGAATCTTCACAGCTTTGCATTTCTGCTCCCTTTTCTTGCAAGCTGGAGCAAGACCATCTTCACCCTGCACCACAGCATGTGTACACAATGGGAATGTACACAGCGAATACTCTTAAACGATTCCACACAGGCACAAGATGCCATGAAGACAGGGTACATAAGAGACAAGATTTCCCAGCATAAAACAGCCTGGATGGATCAAGAAATCTGTACAGCATCTGCGCCTCCCACGGTTG